>CM021104.1:146791097-146883115 GCA_007115665.2 Sequoiadendron giganteum
GTTGAGGGTTGAGGGTTGAGGGTTGAAGGATTAAGAGGGTATAGGGATTGAGGAATTAGGGTTTCAGGGTTGAGGGATTGAGAGGGTATAGTGGTTGAGGGATTAAGAGGGTATATGGGTTGAGGGATTAGGATTTATGGGTAGAGGGTTGAGGGATTAAGAGGGTATAGGAGTTTTGGGATTAGGCTTTAAGGGTTGAGGATCGAGGGTTAAAGGGTTGAGGGATTAAGAGGGTATAGTGGTTGAGGGATTAGGGTTTAATGGTTGAGGGATTAAAGGGTCTAGTTGTTGAGGGATTAAGTTTTAAGGGTTGAGAGTTTATGGTTGAGGGATTAAGAGGGTATAGGGGTTGAGGGATTAGGGTTTAAGGGTTGAGGGTTGAGGGTTGAGGGATTAAGAGGGTATAAAGATTGAGGGAATAGGGTTTAAGGGTTGAGCATTGAGGGTTGAGGGATTAAGAGGGTATCGGGGTTCAGGGATTAGGGTTTAGGAGTTGAGGGAATAAGAGGGTATAGTGGTTAAGTGTTGAGGGATTAGGGTTTAAGGGTTGAGGGATTAGGGTTTAAGGTTTGGGGGATTAAGAGGGTATAGGGATTGAGGGATTAGGGTTTAAGGGTTGAGGGATTAAGAGGGTATACGGATTGAGGGATTAGGTTTTAAGGGTTGGGGGATTCAGAGGCTATAGGGGTTGACAAATTGGGGTTTAAGGGTTGAGGGTTGAGGGTTGATGGATTAAGAAGGTATAAGGGTTGAGGGATTGAGAGGGTATAGGGGTTGAGGGATTAGGGTTTAAGGGTTGAGGGTTGAGGGTTGAGGGATTAAGATTGAGGGGTTAGGGTTTAAGGGTTGAATGATTTAGAGGGTATAGGGGTTGAGGGTCTAGGGTTTAAGGGTTGAGGGATTAAGAGTGTATAGGGGTTGAGGGATTAGGGTTTAAGGGTTGAGGGATTAGGGTTTAAGGGTTGAGGGCTTAAGAGGATATAGGGGTTGAGGGATTAGGGTTTAGGGGTTGAGGATTGAGGGTTGAGTAATAAAGAGGGTATAGGGGTTGAGGGATCAGGGTTTAAGGGTTGAGGAATTAGGGTTTAATGGATGAGGGATTAAGAGGGTATAGGGGTTGAGGGATTAGGGTTTTATGTGTTGTGGGTTTAGGGTTGAGGGATTAACAGGCTATAGGGGTTGAGCGATTAGGGTTTAAGGGTTGAGGGTTGGTGGATTAAGGGGGTATAGGGATTGAGGGATTACGGTTTGAGGTTTTTAGGATTGATGGTTGAGGGATTAAGAGGGTATAGGGGTTGATGGATAAGGGTTTAGGGGTCGAGGATTGAGGGTAGAGGGATTAAGAGGGTGTAGGTGTTGATGGATTAGGCTTTGGGGGATGATAATTGAGGGTTTAAGAGGGTATAGGGGTTGAGGGATTAGGGTTTGAGGGTTGAGGGATTAGGGTTTAAGGGTTGAGGCATTAAGAGGGTACAGGGGTTGAGGGATTACGGTTTACGGGTTTAGGGTTGAGGGTTGAAGGATTAAGAGGGCAGAGTGATTGAGGGTAAGGGTTAAAAGGTTGAGGGTTGAGGGTTGAGGTTTGAAGGATTAAGAGGGTATAGGGATTGAGGAGTTAGGGTTTTAGGGTCGAGGGATTAAGAGGGTATAGGGGGTCAGGGATTAGAGATTAAGGGTTGAGAATCGAGGGTTGAGGATCGAGGGTTGAGGATCGAGGGTTGAGGGAGTAAGAGGGTAGAGGTGTTGAGGGATTAGGCTTTATGGGTTAAGGATTGATGGTTGAGGGATTAAGAGGGTATAGGAGTTGAGGGTTTAGGGTTTAGGGGTTGAGGATTGAGGGTTGAGGGATTAAGAGGGTATACGGGTTGAGGGATCAGGGTTTAAGGGTTGAGGGATTAAGAGGGTATAGGGGTTGAGGGATTAGGGTTTAAGGGTTGGGGGTTTAAGGTTGAGGGATTAAGAGGGTATAGGGATTGATGGATTAAGAGGGTATGGGGGTTGAGGCATTAGGATTCAGGGTTTGAGGATTGAGCATTGAGGGATTAAGAGGGTGTAGGGGTTGAGGGATTATGGTTTAAGGGTTTAGGGATTAGGGTTTAAGGGTTGAGGAATTAAGAGGGTATAGGGGTTGAGGGATTAGGGTTTTATGGGTTGAGGGTTTAGGGTTGAGGGATTAAGAGGATATAGGGGTTGATGGATTACGGTTTAAGGGTTGAGGATCTAAGGATGATGGATTAAAAGGGTATAGGGATTGAGGGATTATGGTTTAAGGGTTGAGGATTGAGAGTTGAGGGATTAAGAGGGTATAGGTGTTGAGGGATAAGGGTTTAGGGGTCGAGGATTGAGGGTTGAGGGATTAAGAGGGTATAGGAGTTGATGGATTAGGGTTTGGGGGTGGATTATTGAGGGTTGAGGGATTTAGAGGGTACAAGGGTTAAGGGATTAGGGTTTAAGGGTTGAGGGATTAAGAGGGTATAGGTGTTGAGGGATTAGGCTTTAAGTGTCGAGGGATTAAGAGGGTATAGTGGTTGAGGGATTAGGGTCTATTGGTTGAGGGATTAAGAGGGTATAGTGGTTGAGGGATTTGGGTTTAAGGGGTGAGGGTTTAGGGTTGAGGGATTAAGAGGGTATAGGGGTTGAGGGATTAGGGTTTAAGGGTTGACGATTTAGGGTTGATGGATTAAGAGGGTATCGGGGTTCAGGGATTAGGGTTTAAGGGTTGAGGAATTAAGAGGGTATAATGGTTGAGGGATTAGGGTTTAGTGGTTGAGGGATTAAGAGGGTATAGGGGTTGAGGGATTAGGGTTTAAGGATTGGGGTTTAGGGTTGAGGGATTAAGAGAGTATAGGGATTGAGGGATTGGGATTTAAGGGTTGAGGGTTGACGGTTGAAGGATTAAGAGGGTATAGGGATTGAGGGATTAGGGTTTAAGGGTTGAGGATTTAGGGTTGATGGATTACGAGGGTATCAGGGTTCACGGATTAGGGTTTAAGGGTTCAGGGATTAAGAGGGTATAATGGTTGAGGGATTAGGGTTTAGTGGTTGAGGGATTAAGAGGGTATAGGGGTTGAGGGATTAGGGTTAAAGGATTGGGGGTTTAGGGTTGAGGGATTAAGAGTTTATAGGGATTGAGGGATTGGGCTTTAAGGGTTGAGGGTTGACGGTGGAGGTTAAGAGGGTATAGGGATTGACGGATTAGGGTTTAAGTGTTGATGATTGAGGGTTGAGGGATTAAGAGGGTATAGGGGTTGAGGGATTAGGTTTTAAGGGTTGAGGAATTAGGGTTTAAGGGATGAGGGATTAAGAGGGTATAGGGGTTGAGGGATTAGGGTTTTATGTGTTGCAGGTTTATGGTTGAGGGATTAAGAGGGTATAGGGGTTGAAAGATTAGGGTTTAAGTGTTGAGGGTTGAGGGTTGAGGGATTAATAGGGTGTAGGGATTGAGGGATTAGGGTTTAAGGGTTGAGGATTGAGGGTTGAGGGATTAAGTGGGTATAGGGGTTGAGGGATAAGGGTTTAGGGTTCAAGGATTGAGGGTTGTGTGATTAAGAGGGTATAGGGGTCGATGGATTAGGGTTTTGGAGTTTATAATTGAGTGGTGAGGGATTTAGAGGGTATAGGGGTTTAGGGATTAGGTTTTAAGGGTTTAGGGATTAGATTTTAAGGCTCGAGGGATTAAGAGGGTATAGGGGTCGAGGGATTAGGTTTTAAGGGTTGGGGGTTTAGGGTTGAGGGATTAAGAGGGTATAGGGGTTGAGGGATGAGGATTTAAGGGTTGAGGGTTGAGGGTTGAGGGATTAAGAGGGTATAGAAATTGAGGGATTAGTGTTTAAGGGTTGAGGATTGAGGGTTGAGGGATTAAGAGGGTATAGGGGTTTAGGGATTAGGGTTTCAGGGTTGAGGGATTAGGATTTAAGGGTCGAGGCATTAAGAGGGTACAAGGGTTGAGGGATTTAGAGGGTATAGGGATTGACAGATTAGGCATAAAGGGTTGAGGGTTGATTTTTGAGGGTTGAATGATTAAGAGGGTATAGGGATTGAGGAATTAGGGTTTCAGGGTTGAGGGATTAAGAGGGTATAGGGGTTGAGGGATTAGGGTATAAGGGTTGAGGATCGAGGGTTGAGGGATTAAGAGGGTATAAGGGTTGAGGGATTAGGCTTTATGGGTTGAGGATTGAGGGTTGAGGGATTAAGAGGGTATAGGAGTTGAGGGACTAGGGTTTTTGGGTTGAGGATTGAGAGTTGAGGGATTAAAAGGGTATATGGATTGAGGGATTAGGGTTTAAGGGTTGAGGGATTAAGAGGGTATAGTGGTTGAGGGATTAGGGTTTAAGGGTTGAGGGATTAAGAGGGTATAGTGGTTGAGGGATTAGGGTTTAAGGGTTGAGGAGTTAAAGGAGGAGTATAGTTGTTGTGGTTAGGTTTCAGGGTTGAGGTTTTACGGTTGGGGGATTAAGGGGGTATCTGGGTTAAGGGGATTAGGTTTAAGGGTTGAGGGGTGAGGGGTTGAGGGTTGGGGGATTAAGGGGTATAGGGATTGAGGGAATGGGGTTTTAAGGGTTGAGGGATTTAGGGTTGAGGGATTAGAGGGGTATCGGGGTTGGGGATTAGGGTTTTAGGGTTGAGGGATTAAGAGGGTATAGGGGTTGAGGGTTGAGGGATTAGGGTCTAATGGTTGAGGGATTAGGGTTTAAGGGTTGAGCAATTAAGAGGGTGTAGGGATTGAGGGATCAGGTTTTAAGGGTTGAGGGATTAAGAGGGTATAGGGGTTGAGGGATTAGCATTTCAGGGTTGAGAGATTCAACGACTATAGGGGTTGACAGATTAGTGTTTAAGGGTTGAGGGTTGAGGGTTGATGGACTAAGAAGGTATAGGGGTTGAGGGATTAAGAGGGTATAGGGTTTAAGGGTTGAGGATTGAGGGTTCAGGGATTAAGAGGGTATAGGGATTGAGGGATTAAGGTTTAAGGGTTGAAGGATTAAGAGAGTATAGGTGTTGAGGGATTAGGGTTTAAGGGTTGAGGGACTAAGAGGGTATAGGGGTTGAGGGATTAGGGTTTAAGGGTTGAGAGATTATGGTTTAAGGGTTGATGGCTTAATAGGGTATAGGGGTTCAAGGATTATGGTTTAGGGGTTGAGGATTGAGGGTTGAGGGATTAAGAGGGTATAGGGGTTGAGGGATTAGGGTTTATGGGTTGAGGGATTAGGGTTTAAGGGTTGAGGGATTAAGAGAGTATAGGGGTTGAGGGATTAGGGTTTTATGGTTTGAGGGTTTAGGGTTGAGGGATTAAGAGGGTATAGGGGTTGAAGGATTACGGTTTTAGGGTGGAGGGTTGAGTTTTGATGGATTAAGAGGGTATAGGGATTGAGGAATTACTGTTTAAGGGTTTAGGATTGACGGTTGAGGGATTAAGAGGGTATACGGGTTGAGGGATTATGGTTTAAGGGTTGAGGGATTAAGAGGGTATAGGGGTTGAAGGATTAGGGTTTAGGGGATGAGGTTTGATTGTTGAGGGATTAAGAGGGTATAGGGGTTGAGGGATTAGGGTTTAAGGGTTGATGGATTAAGAAGGTATAGGGGTTGAGGGATTAGGGTTTAAGGGTCGAGGTTTGAGGGTTTAGGGTTAATGGATTAAGAAGGTATAGGGGCTGAGGTATTAAGCTTTAAGGGTTGAGGGATTAAGAGGGTATAGGGGTTGAGGGATTAGGGTTGAAGGGTTGAGGGTTGGGCAATTAAGAGGGTATAGGGGTTGGGGGATTACGGTTTAAGGGTTGAGGGTTGAGGGTTGAGGGATTAAGAGGGTATAGGGATTGAAGGATTAGGGTTTAAGGGTTGAGGATTGAGGGTTGACGGATATAGAGGGTATAGGGGTTGAGGTATTAGGTTTTAAGGGTTGAGGGATTAGGGTTGAGAGATTGGGGTTTAAGGGTTGAGGATTGAGGGTTGATGGATTAAGAGTTGAGGGATTATGTTTTAGGTGTTGACGGTTGAGGGTTGAAGGATTAAGAGGGTATAGGGATTGAGGGATTAGGGTGAAAGGTTTCAGGGTTGAGGGTTGAGGGTTGAAGGATTAAGAGGGTATAGGGATTGAGGGATTAGGGTTTCAGGGTTGAGGGATTAAGAGGGTATAGGGGTTGAGGGATTAGATTTTAAGGGTTGAGGATAGAGGGTTCAGGGATTAAGAGGGTATAGGGGTTGAGGGATTAGGTTTTATGGGTTGAGGATTGAGGGTTGAGGGATTAAGTGGGTATAGGAGCTGAGTGATTAGGGTTTAGTGGTTGAGGATTGAGGGTTGAGTGATTAAGAGGGTATAGGGGTTGAGGGATTAGGGTTTAGGGGTTGAGGGATTAAGAGGGTATAGGGATTGAGCGATTAGGGTTTAAGGGTTGAGGGATTAAGAGGGTATAGGGGTTCAGGGATTAGGGTTTCTAGGTTGAGGGATTTAGAGGCTATAGGGGTTGACAGATTAGGGTTTAAGGGTTGAGGGTTGAGGGTTGACAGATTATGAAGGTGTAGGGGTTGAGGGATTATGGTTTAAGGGTTGAGGGATTAAGAGGGTATAGGTGATGAGGGATTAGGGTTTAATGGTTGAGGGTCGATTATTGAGGATTAAGAGGGTATAGGGATTGAGGGATTAGGGTTTAAGGGTTGAGGATTGAGGGTTGAGGGGTTAAGAGGGTATAGGGGTTGAGGGATAAGGGTTTAGGGTTTGAGGATTGGGGTTTGAGTGATTAAGAGGGTATAGGGGTTGATGGATTAGGGTTTTGGGGTTGATAATTGAGGGTTGAGGGATTACGGTTTAGGGCTCGAGGGATTACGAGGGTATAAGTATTGAGGGATTAGGGTTTAAGAGTCAGGGGTTTAGGGTTGATGGATTAGGGTTTTGGGGTTGATAATTGAGGGTTGAGTGATTTAGAGGGTATAGGGGTTGAGGGATTAGGTTTTATGGGTTTAGGGATTAGGGTTTAGGGCTCGAGGGATTAAGAGGGTATAGGTGTTGAGGGATTAGTGTTTAAGAGTCGAGGGTTTAGGGTTGATGGATTAAGAGGGTATAGGGATTGAGGGATAAGGCTTTAAGGTTTGAGGGTTGAGGATTGAGGGATTAAGAGGGTACAAGAATTAAGGTATTAGGGTTTAGGGGTTGAGGATTGAGGGTTGAGGGATTAAGAGGGTATAGGGGTTGAGGGATTAGGGTTTAAGTGTTGAGGGATTAGGGTTTAAGGGTTTAGGCATTAAGAGGGTACAAGGGTTGAGGGATTAGGGTTTAAGGGTTGAGGGTTGAGGGTTGAAGGATTAAGAGGGTATATGGATTGAGGGATTAGGGTTAAAGGGTTGAGGGTTGAGGGTTGACGGTTGAAGGATTAAGATTGTATAGGTATTGAGGAATTAGGGTTTTAGATTTGAGGGATTAAGAGGGTATAGGGGTTGAGGGATTAGGGTTTAAGGGTTGAGGATCGAGGATTGAGGGATTAAGAGGGTATAGGGGTTGAGGGATTAGGCTTTATGTGTTGAGGATTGAGGGTTGAGGGATTAAGAGGGTATAGGAGTTGAAGGATTAGGGTTTAGGGGTTGAGGATTGAGAGTTGAGGGATTAAGAGGGTATAGGGGTTGAGGAATTAAGGTTTAAGGGTTAAGGGATTAGGGTTTAAGGGTTGAGGGATTAAGAGGGTATAGTGGTTGAGGGATTAGTGTTTAAGGGTTGAGGGATTAAGAGGGTATAGTTGTTGAGGGATTAGGGTTCAAGGGTTGAGGGTTTAGTGTTGAGGGATTAAGAGGGTATAGGGGTTAAGGGATTAAGGTTTAAGGGTGATGGTCGAGGGTTGAGGGTTGAGGGATTAAGAGGGTATAGGGATTAAGGGAATAAGGTTTAAGGGTTGAGGATTTAGGGTTGAGGGATTAAGAGGGTATCGGGGTTCAGGGATTAGGGTTTAAGGGTTGAGGGATTAAGAGGGTATAGGGATTAAGGGTTGAGGGATTAGGGTTTAAGGGTTGAGGGATTAAGAAGGTATAGGGATTGAGGGATTAGGGTTAAAGGGTTGAGGGATTAAGAGGGTATTGGGTTTAAGGGATTAGGGTTTCAAGGTTGAGGGATTCATTGGCTATAGGGGTTGACAAATTAGGGTTTAAGGGTTGAGGGTTGAGGGTTGACGGATTAAGGAGGTATAGGGGTTGAGGGATTAGGGTTTCAGGGTTGAGGGATTAAGAGGGTATAGGGTTTAAGGGTTGAGGGTTGAGGGTTGAGGGTTGAGGGTTTAGGGATTGAGGGATTAAGTTTTAAGGGTTGAGGATTGAGGGTTGAGGGATTAAGAGGGTAGAGGGGTTGAGGGATTAGGGTTTAATGGTTGAGGGAGTAGGGTTTAAGGGTTGAGGGCTTAATAGGGTATAGGGGTTCAAGTATTATGGTTTAGGGGTTGAGGGATTAGGAGGGTATAGGGGTTGAGGGATTAGGGTTATGGGTCGAGGATCGAGGGTTGAGGGTTGAGGGATTAAGAGGGTATAGGGGTTGAGGGATTAGGGTTTTATGGGTTGAGGGTTTAGTGTTGAGGGATTAAGAGGGTATAGGTGTTGAGGGATTAGGGTTTAAGGCTGGAGGGTTGAGGGTTGATGGATTAAGAGGGTATAGGGATTGAGGAATTATTTTTTAAGGGTTCAGGATTGAGGGTTGAGGGATTAGGGTTTAAGGGTTGAGGGATTAAGAGGGTATAGGGATTGAGGGATTAGGGTTTAGGGGATGAGGATTGAGGGTTGAGGGATTAAGAGGGTATAGCGGCTGAGGGATTAAGAGGATATAGGGGTTGAGGGATTAGGGTTTAAGGGTTGATGGATTAAGAGGGTATAGGGGTTGAGGGATTAGGGTTTAAGGGTCGAGGGTTAAGGGTTGAGGGTTGATGGATTGAGAAGGTATAGGGGTTGAGGGATTAAGGTTTAAGGGTTGAGGGATTAAGAGGGTATAGGGGTTGAGGGATTAGGATTGAAGGGTTGATGGTTGGGGGATTAAGAGGGTATAGGGGTTGATGGATTAGGGTTTAAGGGTTGAGGGTTGAGCGTTGAGGGATTAAGAGGGTATAGGGATTGAAGGATTAGGGTTTAAGGGTTGAGGATTGAGGGTTGAGGGATTAAGAGGGTATAGGTGTTGAGGGATTAGGTTTTAAGGGTTGAGGGATTAGGGTTGAGGGATGAAGAGGTAATAGGGTTTGAGGGATTAGGGTTTAAGGGTTGAGGGTTGAGGGTTGAGGGATTATGAGTTGAGGGATTATGTTTTAGGGGTTGAGGGTTGAAGGGTTAAGAGGGTATAGGGATTGAGGGATTAGGTTTAAAGGGTTGAGGTTTGAGGGTTGGGGGTGGAGGGTATAGGGATTGAGGGATTAAGAGGGTATAGGGGTTGAGGGATTAGGGTTTAAGGGTTGAGGATCGAGGGTTGAGGGATTAAGAGGGTATAGGGGTTGAGGGATTAGGCTTTGTGGGTTGAGGATTGAGAGTTGAGGGATTAAGAGGGTATAGGAGTTGAGGGATTAGGGTGTAGGGGTTGAAGATTGAGGGTTGAGGGATTAAGAGGGTATAGGGGTTGAGGGATTAGGGTTTAAGGTTTGAGGGATTAGGGTTTAAGGGTTGAGGGATTAAGAGGGTATAGTGGTTGAGGGATTAGGGTTTAAGGGTTGAGAGTTGGGGGTTGAGGGATTAGGAGGGTATAGGGGTTGAGGGATTGGGTTTTAAGGGTTGAGGGTTTAGGGTTGAGGATTAAGAGGGTATAGGGTTGAGGATTAGGGTTTAAGGGTTGAGGGATTAAGAGGGTATAGGGGTTGAGGGATTAGGGTTTAAGGGTTGAGGGTTGAGGGTTGAGGGATTAAAACGGTATAGGGATTGAGGGATTATGGTTTAAGGGTTGAGGATTGAGGATTGAGGGATTAAGAGGGTATAGGGATTGAGGGATTAGGGTTTAAAGGTTGAGGGATTAGAGTTTAAGGGTTGAGGGATTAAGAAGGTCTGTGTGTCTAGGCATGAGGCAATACTTGACACAAGAAATAGTAGAGAAGTTCCAGATGGTTTGTTTGATGAATTTGTAAGTATATGCATATTGGTTCTTATTTATTTATACTTGTATGCACATTAATTTGTTTGATGCCAATTCTATCATCTTCTTTTATAGTGATTGGTGTCCCCTTGCAAAAAATGCAGATATATGAGCCATCCAAGAGAATGTCAACTAGAAAAGCAATGCAACATCCTTATTTTGATTGCTTCACGCAACATTTCTAAGTGCCTTCCATCTATTTTTATTTCATTTCTATTTTGGATGCTCTTTCTTTTTCTCTTTTACTTTGCGTATTTGTAAGTAAACTACTAAGGATTGATTGATCTTTCGTTGCAGAAAATGCTAATTTAAGAGCCATCAAAGAAAATCTCAGCCAAAAAAGCAATGCAACATACTTATTTTGATGATTTTGACAAATATCAATTTTAATTTCAAGCCATTATAAGAGATCATGTGAAGCTTAGCGAGGGAATCTCAAGTTACTCATTTGATGTTAACCTCATGATGAGCACCTATGATGTAGACATTTAAAGATAATCTTGAATGTATGAGTGACATTATAAAATATCTGAGAGAACGAAGTGCCAGAGGCATTGTAATAAGATTTAATTACATAATGAGATATACTCAAATATTGTAAGGTTGAAGTTCATGTTTGGTGTAGTAGCACCTTGTTCTGTAAATGCCTTGAGTAGGAAAATTTGTAAACTCTTAATTTTGAAATGTAAACAATGTGAAAAAGGTCATATAAAGGTCATGTAAACAATTTGTACACATTTTTCTGCAACTCGTGTGACCAAGCAGACTATTCCAATACGTCGGAATAGGTATGTTTATGCTAGGCTTGGTACTCTTTCACATCGAAACACATAGAATCGCTCTAAGCTATGTTCCACCGGATCGATCCCTTAAGGGTCCAAAGTGCAAAATGGCTGAAAACTTCAACATGCTAGTACTCGGTTACCATGAAACTTAGAAACATCTCATCTAATCCTATAGAAATTTGTTGGGCCCCTCTAGAAAAACCTCTCTCAGTTCTAGCTATCTTGGAGTGGTTTTCTCGTGGTGGCGGATTTTCACTTGATGGAAAACGTGTCAAATTAAGGTAGTGCAAAGTTTCAAAGTGATGCAACTTTCGCTTTGCAACTCGTGTGATGAAGCGTACTATTCCAACATGTCTAAATAGGTATGTTTATGCTAGGCATGGTCTTTTTTCTCACCAAAACATGTAGAATCACTACGAGCTATGTTCCACCAGATCGATCCCTTAAGGGTCCAAAGTGCAAAATGGCTACAAACTTCAGCATGCTACTACTCGGATATCGTGAAACTTAGAAACTTCTCATCTGATCCTATGAAAAGGAGTTGGGCCCCTCTAGAAAAATATCTCTTGGTTTTGGCTATCTTGGAGTGGTTTTCTCATGGTGGTGGATTTTCTCTTGATGGAAAAAGTGTCAAATTCAAGCAGTGCAAAGTTGCAAAGTGGTACAACTTTCATTCTGCAACTCCTGTGACCAAGAGGACTATTCCGACACATCTAAATAGGTATGTTTATACAAGCCATGGTATTTTTTCGGATTGAAACACGTAGAATCACTCTGAGCTATGTTCCACCGGATCGATCCCTTAAGGGTCCAAAGTGCAAAATGACTGCAAACTTCAACATGCTAGTACTCAAAAACCATGACACTTAGAAACTTCTCATTTGATCCTACAAAAAGGTATTGGGCCCCTCTAGAAAACCTCTCTTGGTTCTGGCTATGTTGGAGTGGTTTTCTCGTGGTGGCGGATTTTCACTTGATGGAAAAAGTGTCAAATTCAAGCAGTGCAAAGTTGCAAAGTGGTGCAAATTTCGCTCTGCAACTCATGTGATGAAGCAAACTTTTCCAAAATGTTCGAATAGGTATTTTTATGCTAGGCATAGTATTTTTTCACACTGAAACACATAGAATCTCTCTGAGCTATGTTCCAACGGATCGATCCCTTAAGGGTCCAAAGTGCAAAATGGCTGCAAACTTCAACATGCTAGTAATCGGATACCGTGACACTTAGAAAATTTTCGTCTGATCTTACAAAAAGGAATTGGGACCCTCTAGAAAAACCTCTCTCAATTCCGGCTATCTTGGATTGGTTTCCTTGTGGTGGCGGATTTTCACTTGATGGAAAAAGTGTCAAATTCAAGCAGTGTAAAGTTGCAAAGTGTTCACTCTGCAACTCGTGTGACCAAGCGGACTATTCCAACATGTCTGAATAGGTATGTTTACACTAGGCATGGTCTTTTTTCACACTGAAACATGTAGAATCACTCTGAGCTATGTTCCACCGGATCGATCCCTTAAGGATCCAAAGTGCAAAATGGCTGCAAACTTGAGCATGCTAGTACTCAGATACTATGACACTTAGAAACTTGGTCTGATCCTTCAGAAATATTTTGGGCCCCTCTAGAAAAACTTCTCTCGGTTTTGGCTATCTTGGAGTGGTTATCTCGTGGTGGCGGATTTTCACTTGGTGGAAACAATGTCAAATTCAAGCAGCGCAAAGTTGCAAACTGTTGTAACTTTTGCTCTGCAACTCATGTGATGAAGCAGACTATTTCAACACATTCGAATAGGTATATTTACGCTAGGAATGGTATTTTTTCACACCGAAACATGTAGAACTGCTCCGAGCTATGGTCCATCGGATTGATCCCTTAAGGTTCCAAAGTGCAAAATGGCTACAAAATTCAGCATTCTAGTACTCAGATACCATGACACTTTGAAAATTTTCATCTAATCCTACAAAAAGGCATTGGGGCCCTCTAGAAAAACCTCTCCCAGTTCTGGCTATCTTGGAGTGGTTTTCTCGTGGTGGCAGATTTTCACTTGATGGAAAAAGTGTCAAATTCAAGCAGTGCAAAGTTGCAAAGTGGTGCAACTTTTTCTCTGCAACTCGTGTGACCAAGCGAACTGTTCCAACATGTTCAAATAGGTATTTTTATGCTAGATATGGTCCTCTTTTGCATCGAAACACATGGAATCACTCTGAGCTATGTTCCATCGGATCGATCCCTTAAGGGTCCAAAGTGCAAAATAGGTACAAGCTTCAGCATGCTATCACTTGGATATCGTGACACTTAGAAATTCTCATCTGATCCTACTAAAAGGTGTTGGACCCCTCTAGAAAAAAATCTCTCTATTTTAGCTATCTTGGAGTGGTTTTCTCGTGGTGGCGGATTTTCACTTGATGGAAAACGTGTTAAATTCAAGTTTTGCAAATTTACAAAGTGGTGCAACTTTCTCTCTGCAACTCGTGTGACCAAGTAGACTGTTCCAACACATCTAAATAGGTATGTTTATGCTAGGCATGGTCCTCTTTTGCACCAAAACACGTGAAATCACTCTGAGCTATGTTCCACCGGATCGATCCCTTAAGGGTCCTAAGTGCAAAATAGCTACAAACTTCAGCATGCTATTACTTGGATACAATGACACTTAGAAAATTCTCATCTCAGCCTACTGAAAGGTGTTGGACCCCTCTAGGAAAACCTCTCTCAATTTCGGCTATCTTGGAGTGGTTTTCTCGTGGTGACAAATTTTCACTTGATGGAAAACGTGTCAAATCCAAGCTGTGCAAAGTTGCAAAGTGGTGCAACTTTCACTTTGCAACTCGCGTGACCAAGCAGACTATTCCAACATGTTTGAATAGGTATTTTTATGCCAGGCATGGTCCTCTTTTTCACCGAAACACGTGGAATCGCTCTGAGCTATGTTCCACCAGATCGATCCCTTAAGGGTCCAAAGTGCAAAATGGCTGCAAACTTCATCATTCTATTACTCAGATGTCGTGATGCTTAGAAAATTATCATCTGATCCTATAGGATCATGTTAAGCTTGTCTAAAAAAACCTCTCTCGGTTTTGGATATCTCAGAGTGGTTTTCCAGTGGTGGTAGATTTTCACTTGATAGAAAAAGCATCAATTCAAGCAGTGCAAAGTTGCAAAGTGGTGCAACTTTCATTGTGAAATTTGTGTGACCAAGCGGACTATTCCAATCCAAATAGGTATGTTTGTGCTAGGCATGGTCCTCTTTTGCACTGAAACACATGGAATCAATCTGAGCTATGTTCCACCGAATCGATCCCTTAGGTTGGAGGAGTCTTAAGTTACAAATTTGTAAGTTGCTTAAAACAACAAATTTGAAATGATATTGAATGGACCACTTAGCACTCATATCATCTAAGTGATGCTCATAGAGGTGAGGAACTAGGCCTTCTCGAGAGGTCACCCATTCCAGTATACTCCAGCTTAAGTGCTTAACCATGAAGTTTTTTCCCCAAGAAGGCACAATGGAAAAGGCAGAATCCAGTGTACTTTTGATGAGTGAATTGAAAATAGGTTTTTTAGGGGCCTGTAGTTTGGGTAAGTCTTGGACACTGTGAGCATTTTGAGCAATGTTTCCTTGGCTATTTGTCCTAAAAGTTGGAAAATGGCATTAATGATGCTCTAAGCCTGACCCAAGGGTCCTAGCACATGGGAGAAAGGTATATAAGGTTATAAAAACCCTAATACCTTGGTTGGAGGATTTTTTTCATGAATTGAGACTTGGAGAGTACATTTTTGTGATTGGAAGAGAGCAAGTTTTCATTGAATTTCTGTGTTTGAGCCTTCATCCAGTCAATAATGGATTGAAAGGACTCTATGCTTTGATTCTTACTTTTGTGTCACTTACTTACCTTGTGTAGCATTAGATTAGTCATCTAGACCGACTGGTTATATTTTTGCAAGTTTTTGGTGTTCTTGGTCTGATTGCCGATTCAGGCCAGTTTTGTGAATAATGAGTCCCACTTGACCTCCCATGGTTTTCCTCTCATGGCCACTTGAAATCAAGTTGGGGACTGTGTAAATAGTGTAAATATAGGTTTTGGGGTCTTGTTTTTCAGGGAAGGTGATGAAATCATCAAGCACTAGGCAAGTGCAAGTGCATTCTAGCTAGTACCTTGGAGAGGACAGTAATAAGGAGAGTTGCTAAATGTATTGGTTTGTGCCAATAAAGAGTATGGGAGTGTAGGAACATCTATCTCAGTCATGTGTGTGCTAGGAGGAGAGCTGAGGAGGTCATTCAAGCCCTCAAAGAAGGAAAAAGAACCAAAAACCCTAAGAACCCTTGAAAATAGGGGGTTTGAGGAGAATCATATGAACGGAAACTTGTAGGACCTAAGGCCTGGTAAATCTTGGAGCCTTGATGGTCAAAAGAAAGAATCTACAAAAGCATTTGGAGGTTGTTAAGACTATTTGTGAGAAAAGTCAAGAAAACGAGTTCTAGGAGGCCAAATTGGGGCAAAAGGCTATAAGGCCTAAAATTGAGTTTTTCAAGAAAGTGATGGGTAAAAGGTTAAAGAATCCAATAAGATGAATCAGTGAGGAGAAAAATAAACAAAGGGACAACTAGGATACCCTTACCTATCCCTGGAGTGGTTAGGACACTTTGGGTCAGTGTGGAGCCCAAGGAAGCTTAGTGGTGGATTGGGAGTGATGGAGAAGAATTTGAAATTGGTGGAGAGTGTTATGTGGTAGGAGGGGTTCAGGAGTGATACTTGAGTAGGGTAGAGAGGAATACCCTAGGAAGACCAAATAATAGGTCTTGGGAAGATCAACAATGCTCTTGAGGGATAGGACTCCCCATCACTTTAGCTCATCAATTGATAAGTAGGAGGTATTTTCTACAATGTGTCAAATTGTGATATTGCTACTAGGATTCCATTGAGTATTAATTTGTAGTATTAGATATAGCTCTAGCTTCTACAATATTGCACATGATTGTAGATAGTTTCAAAGATCTAGATAACATCAATAATTCACATTACTCAAGAAGGATGAACATCTTAAAAACATTTGCGGAAATCAGGATAGGTAACCTTCTTGTGGACTTAGGGTTGCAATATTTGATCTACAACATGTTCCACCATTTCTTCAGTAGGATCAAGAACACATATAATGAAGGTGTATTTGTAGCCATGAAAGATTATGCTTCAAACTATCCAGGAGAGTGATGTTTTATCTTGACCAACCATATCTATACCATGGTTTGTTTGGAAACAAGGATGGGTTCTCTCTTCATCGACATATACATTATTCCTCGATGTGTTAACACTAGTGTTAGAAGACTAGGACTTGCCTTGGACTTGACAAGCCATTTTTTGACTTGGACTCGAGCTCGGAGCCTAGACTCAACAAATAGAAAAACCTAAGAAATTCAAAGATTTTTAAATTTAAAACTTGTTTCATGCACCCTTTAATAAATAAACCTTAAAGACACAATAGCATCATCAAATAGAAATTACTATGATCCCATACACAAACATACATCAACCACATAAGTATAAGCACAAATTTTAGCTGAAGGAAATAACACATTTAGATATATAAATATTGTGATATTGCTATCAAGATTCAATCGTGTAGTTTTAGAAGTCAAACTCATTGACCCATGATTCATCAGTAGTGGTTCACAAGAACCCATCTCTCATGATAATGAATGGTTCATAAGGAGGAAGATAAATCTTCATAAATTTCTTCTATCCCAAATGAGATAAGTGCTTGGTTTCATGAAGGTCATGAGACAACCATTAATGGGGAGTGGGTACATGAAGAACTGATGGAGAATGATAATGGCTTCAGACCTGCTATAAAGGAATTTTTTTTTCGTTTCAATGATGCAAGAGGTTTTTGGTTTCACTACCAAAATGAGCCTACAAAGAATGCATGTGAAACTCCTTTTGACATTGAGGGTGTACTTACTCTATCTCAAGGATCATGCATTGAGGATGAAATAGATCAATGCTAGGGCTAACCAATTAATAATAATACACATGAATAAGTAAAAAATGTACATGTCAATAAGGGAACTACAAGTACTCATAAACACGTAAGCCTCAAGAAGGATACACATGAATACATAGTATACACAAATTAAAACAAAGTATATGCATGAATACAAGGTATATGCATGAAAACATGTAAGCCACAAAGTATACACTCAAATGCACGTAAGTCACAAAGTATACATGTAAGTTGTAAAGTATACACTTGAATATACGTAACTCATATCTATTGAACCATCAATTTAGAATGAAAATATGGACAGGCATCGAAAAAAGATATTTGTATTAACCAAATAGCCATGTAGGCATACATAAATATATGTAGAAAATAGCCATATAGGCTTACGAGAATGCCATCTAGGCATACAATGTCAAATATGTCCAATAAAAAATATGTACAATAAATAAAGGAATTTGGAATCAAAAGTCATTGCTCTCCATGCCCAGGAAATAAAATCTTTCCCTTTCCTTTTTGCTCAGATGGCGATAGGTCTGTCACTCATTTTTGTTGTGCTCATGGAGTGCTCTTGCTACTCCTCCTAGGGTTTAGTTCATGGTGAAGTTTTAACTGTTACAATAAGAAGTAAAGACATGAATATATAGAAATTACATTATAAAAAATGATATATTTGAGAAAATAATCACTTACAGCCATCTCACGATCTCTCTCCATGAGGAAAATATCCTCATGCCCATGCTCAAGCGTGCTCAAGCCCTGTATAAACCATACAAATAGACAAAAAATACGTGAATCAATAATGGTTGGATTTCTCACTAACTAACATCTATACCAATAAATGTAAATTAAAATTTACTAATTTGCCTCATACCTCTTCTGTCATAGCCATCAAGGATTGTATAGCAGATGTCACACCAATATCCATTGCCCTCATCACATTCGGAGGTGTATCATCTCGCAATAGCTTAAAATAAAACAACAAATTATTCAATGTAATCAACGATGTGAATTTATAAACTACACAAATATATTAAGTACTTGATTAATTAGTTAAACTCTTTTATTCTATTACCTGCATGAAGGTTTGAGTAAATCCACCGCCATTGGGAAGTGTTCCATCCAAACCTCCGATATTAGTCTGTTCAACATCTAAAATTTCATATTAAATTAACATTCATAAAACAATTCCATTAATATGCAATAAACTTATAACCGTTTACTAGTTACATACCCTAGCGATAGGTGTACTGCAAAAATAGGTTGGTGGGGGACCGATGTATCTAGTCTCAACACTGTGACCCTACAATTTTATTAAAATCATAAATTTTTTTTAGTTAATCTTGCATTTCAAAATCAAAGTTTAATAAATTAAATTCAATGAACACATGCACTAACTTTTACCTGACTAACAATGCCATATGCCTCATGCAAAATGTCAGCTGCCCTATCCATCTCCATAGCTGCAAATGGATCTTGTGTACTAGTCTTCTGAGGGTCAGTGGGGTAATGTGAACAAGTAGCCCCACAAGATTGACACACATTTGTTCGAAGACCACCACTAGAAGACTCCCCTGGATGGCGCTATAGAATAGGGCTAGTATGATGGATGAAACTTTGGGTCAAAGTGTTGATTTCCTACAATGTCTCTACGTCAACACTTGCCTTCATGATGGAAGACATAACAATGTGCTCATGAGGTGGCCTAGCGAGAGCTCGTCTACCTTGCCATGTAGGATCCGACTGTGCACCAGGTCTATCCTGAGCTGACCCCCCACCTCTCTCCTAGAAATCCCTCATATAAAAATAATTTGGGATTTTTTTCAATATGAACTCACTGTATAGTTTCCTAAGGAAATATTACGGGACCTCGCAATTGTTGCACGGTGGGTAATTGAAGACCATGTACCACCTATCATAAAACCGCTCCTTCATTTGTTGGTGGTGGCACCAATGGATAGGAAACCTCTTCGCATTGAGGGTAAGATTTTGAGTTGTGCATGGGTCAGCAAATAATGAGCACAAATCACCTTTTGTTATTTTTAAATCTTTCACATCCTTGTATGATAGTTTATTTTCATAATACTCCCTAACCGCCTGCCTCCTATCTTCCCATCCACTTATTTGTTTTCTAATTGAATCTATGTTTGTTAACATATCTTTCAATGAATTTGCTAGGGTCATTCTTTCTATGGTTGAACCATTTGGATCACTCAACCTATTGATCAAATCCTCAATCTATATTTTGTTGTTCTCAATTTCACTAATTAAATTTTGTTGAGTACCAGGAGGGGGTTGAGTGATCGGTGGAGGAGGTTGATGTTGTGGTTGATTTTGATCTTGAGGATTTGGTTGGTCCTCCTATTGAGGATTTTGAGGGTTTACAGGTTGATTTGCATCTCCTAAAAATTCAAACAAATAGATATCAAATTAAACTTAAAACTAACAAATTCAAAATAAAAAGAATAGAATCCTTACCTCTTAAAACTCCTCGTCGTCGTGGCACCATTGTTGCAAATAAATTTGGATTCTTGGAAAATAAATTCTTGTCCTAGAATGCGAGCGTGATATTTTGGGGTTTTTGGCCATGGGTGCAGCAAAAAAACCAGTCGAAATGCAAATGAGAGATTTGCATTTTTTTTTTTGCTTTTAACAGTCGATAGCACGAGCATCTTATAATGCGCTTGCATTATGGATTTGTAGGTGTAGCCACCGGGACCTTACCTAGGTTTAACAGAAGACATAACTCGAGCGCGTTCTAACACGCTCGCGTTATTGTTTTCAATTTTTTTTTTAGGGTTTCCACGAAATTGCTACCCATTTCCATGCACTCATCCATATAGAAATTTATGTTTCAAAACTGAAAATAACAAGATCTTGATAATAGTTGTGTATGTGGATGAAATTATTTTTGGAGGAAATGAAACTATATATAAGATGTTTGCTAAAGAAATTCAATTTTTTTTTAAATGACTATGATTGTTGAGATGAATTTCTTCCTTGGAATCTAAATCAATCAATCAAAAAAAGGGATTTTCATTTCACAATCAAAGTATGCAAAAGAAATATAGAAGAAATCTGGGATGGATAGCTCCAAACTTGTATGCACTCCTATGGTAACTGGATACAAATTGAGTAAGGATTATGATTCACCTAAGACTGATCAGAGAAAATATAGATTAATGATTGGAGGACTGTTGTATTTAACTACTACCAAATTGGATATTGTGCATGCAGTTTTTCTTGTGTCTAGATTTTGAGAGGATCCCAAAGAAACACATGTTGTAGCTATCAAGAGGATATTCAGATATCTAAAAGGAACTCTAGATCATGGCTTATGGTATACTAGGAAGACTAATTTTACACTAAGTGCTTATATAGATGTATATTAGGTAGGTTGTGTTGATGATAGAAAAAGTACAAGATGTGGTACATTCTTTCTTGGATGCATATTTCTATCATGGTTAAGAAAAATAAAGATTTAGTTTCCTTATCCACTATATAGGCTGAGTATATTGCTGCAACATCTTACTACAAACAAGTTTTGTGGATGAGACTAACATTGAAGGATATCCGAGTAATGTATTATTATCCCATCTCTATTTTCTATGATAATTCAAGTGCAACTAACATTCCAAAGAATCATGTGATGCACTCAAGAACAAAGCATATATCTACCAGTTATCACTTTTTGAGAGAGAAGTTTATGGATAAAAGGTTAATCTTGAGTATGTATGTATAAAGGATTAGATCATTGATATATTTACTAAGGATCTTCCTAATGATGCTTGTGAGTATCTCCAGGAGAAATTGGGGTTTATTTCCCTTCCTATCTTGATCTAGATACATATACAGATACATCAGTTTGGTGATCTATAGATTTATCTTTCTTCTAGACTGATGTTGGTGGCTACCTCTCATGGGAGGGGGGTTACTCTCACAATAGTGGTTTACAGTTTTTGGGACATCCTCATTTTTATTGAGATCACTTATTTCTAAAAAATATAAAAATTTAAGCCTTTGAATGTTCCATTTAAAGGATTCCAATTGAAGATGATTTGATCAAACCACCTTAGATCAAACCCCGTTAGATAGAACCCTGCTAGTTTTAAACCATACATATAACAAAGTCTCCTTTACACCTATCAAAATGCTGGTAAAATACCACTTTTGGTTTACCTTTTGGGGGATCAAATGAATTCATTTAAAATTTACTTTTTCTGAGTATGTAGTCCTTATTATAAGATTCCAAAAAAGTATAATTTTAAATATAATTAATTTGATAATTATATTTATTTTTAATTTATTGTGAATGTAGTTTTTTCCCCAAAAATCAAGCTCTTTGTTCTGCACATGTGGAAAAATAGTAGATTATAAAAAAAATACTGAAAAGTGTTCATTCTAGGTATTGATGTCCTTGATCTAGAAAAAGAATTGAATCAGTACATACAATTTTTTTATGTTGTATACATTCTGCCTATGTCTAAATTGTAATTGGTTTGACTTCAAAACTAAATTAAGAAAAAAATATTCAATAAAACACTATCAAACAAAATGAACATGCTAGATATCGTAGTTAGAAATGTAAATTAAAAAAAATAGAATTTTATCCTTCATATAAAAATATTATGTTGTTTATAGTGAACAACACTCTTTTAAAATGGTCTTTACTATTAAAAGCTAGTTTTTGAAGGAGATGGAAAAAGAAATATAGTCTAATTCTAAATTTAAAAAAAAATATATTTATAATCTATAGACAATTTCACAAATCACTAGTTTGCATCATCTTCAAATTCCTCATGGTTTAGCAACTATAGGTGCTCGAAAGTGAAGATTTAGTTAAATGTCAAGTTTGGCGAATTTTTTTAAAGCACTATTGTGGGATCACTCGGGGATTAGGTAGTGTCATGTTTTGTCATTGTGCAGTTGATTGGATGTACTCCTAGGAGGGAGTATTCAGGTCTTATATAGTTCTTGGTTCAATGTCAAAGGAGAGAACAATGCAAAACATCTTTTATCTTTTCCATTGATGTCAAAGGTGGAAAAAACATAATGTAAATTTTTTAATTTACACAAGGGGAGAGAAAGAAAAATAAATCATGAGAAATTGTGTTCAAAGTTGTGTTGTATTTGATGGTTTTTCACATCATGTGTTGTCATCAATGACAAAGGGGGAGATTATTGAAAGTCTAAAGGTGTTGTTATTGATTTCAACTGGTTGCTATTGTAATTGATGTTTTTGATTAAGGCAAAAATAGGTTTTGATGGGACCCCAAAACCCATTACAAGCAGATTTTAAATGGATCTAGAACCAAAAACCAGAAATTTGTCAAAACTTAAAGACATGAAGGCACAAAAAACCAAGGATAAAAATGCCATCAAACAACCAACAATCAGAAAAAACCAGCCCCCCAACCAAGAACCATCAATATTTACATTTAGAATTGCCCTTGTGGGAGCCAAGAGTCTTGTCATATGGAGGTTTAAAGGACTTATCTTTTTTCCCTTTACAGTGATACAACCCTCTTCCTCTTGTGTTGCCTTATCAATCCAAGCCAACAAACCATTGTCCATAGGAGGAAATCCAATAGCCGTTGTCTTAAATATTTCATTTGTATTCCTCTCAGCAAGCGTGGCCAAATCAGGAGAGCCACTTGAAAAGGTAGCCGAAACACTGTCAGAAGAAGTGGTAGCCAAAAGGCCCACTCTCAACCTCAAAAGGGGTCACAACATTATTGTCTTGCAATGCATCAACAATCCCTCCATTAGAGACAACTAGAGAGGAATCCTCAAGGCTTTGTGATTCCTGAGAAACAAACTCCAAGAAGCTCCTTGGTTGCTCAACCTTCTTCACAATCGTGTAGTGTTGCAGGGAAGCATCTTTCCACCAAGTAGCCTTCATGATTTTTTTCTCAAAACCACATTGAGCAACAACATGACCTATTTTAAAACATCTTCTACATCAAAAGGGAATCCCCTCATAGTCCAAAGCTTGGAGCCAATAACTCTTAGAAGTTTTAAGCAGAATTTCGGCAGGCAACCCTTTTGAAATATCCATTTCAACTAATATATAGGAAAAGGTAGAGTGAAACATATGAGAAGATTCACCATCAACCAACAAAAAATCACCAAGAGGCTCACCCACTTCCTCTAAAAGGGAGTCAGTCCAAAAATGGAGTGGAAGGTTAGAAGCCGAACCCAAATCAGGATGTTAGTGAAGGTTTCAGAAGAGGGGTTGAAATGAGCATGCCTAGGCTTGATCATCAACAAAAAAATTTCCTCCCAGCTAAAAAAGTGATTACATAATATTTTGTTTTTCTCCATGTCAATGTCAAATTTAGAAACAAAAAACCCCTTGGCCATGGGGAAAATATGAAATTTACTAGTTATTAAAGGCTCCCATTCTTTTGAGATCCAGGAAAGTAGCTGAGGGAGAGAGGGCCAAAAACCCTCAAACTGATAGATCACCCCATGGGAGGATAAGGAAGAAGCATTAAAGTTGATTTTCTCCTCTGTCTCAGTAGTCAAGTCAACAAAGAAAGCATTAGCCACAAGAATAAACCCACCAAATGGTGGTCTCCCAAGCTGAGATCTTTGTGCCAAAGTATTCTACAAAGAGTCCACTCTTTTCTTACCATTATTCTATAACCTTCTGTTGATGGCCATTAAGGACCTTCTACCCAGTACATCACCCAGCTGTAGATCTATGGCCATTTTCCTTAGCCACTTCACCATCCCATCCAATTGACCCCTCTAGATCAGTGAACGAGGTACTAGTAATGTGAGAAGATTCCACCAGACCAGAATCAATGCCCATGATTAGTTGTAGAGACTCGCTTCCTTTCCCGCTCATGATCATTTTCAAGCTAGACTCCTCTTTCCCCCTGAAATTTAATTTGGAGAAGAACATGTTAGGTAGCTTGCAATATGAGTGGTTGTTTTATTGGTTTAAATTTCCTATTTTTGATTGATGTTAACTATGTGTATGAAAGTTTTTTATTGGTTGTATATGTTGAGGATATTGAGAAAATTGTAATAAAGAAGGTTTGCAGCTTGTGCATGTATATTTGATATGTTGAAGAATTTTTATGAGTACATGGAGTTTTCTTTATGTTGCTATGTTTGAAAGGGTATTAGAGTGAAGTAATGTGCTGAACTCATGTCTTCAGTACTTGATCTCCAAGTGCTTTTAAGAAAATTTGACAAATAGAGAAGATAATGTTATATAGGTGTTTAGTGTTTTCCCTGAGATGTGATCCTCGATTCTTTTGGTTTGATGCTATGCTTGTACAGATTTGAGGTATTGTTCATGGAGATTGGTAGTTTCTATATCTAGAATTTGGGCTTTTCTATTTTCTTACAGTGCGAGATATTTTCACCATTATGTGAATTGTGCATTTCAATGTGTCTAGCTATGATCGGGGATAAATGTATTTTCTCCACATTTCTGTGCATCTTGGTTTTACAACTTGTGGTTCTAAGAATAAGCTGATAAGTTTTATCTCTTTCTTGGTTCAAGAGGATTAGATATTTTATGTTTTTGTTGATGAGTTTTAGTATTACAGTGTATTCCAATGGTTAACAAGGTTATTCAAATGTACAAAATATTCATATGAGCTTGAGGTGAAGTTTTTTGAACCTTTTTTGGATGGGTTTGAAATTTTTCATTAAGTACTTACTCTAGATGTTTTCAAGTGATCTTTTTTCTTTAAAGAGGTTGGATTGAGTTAAGGATTTGTTTGCTTAATTTTATTATGTGTTTTTGCACAAATGTTGGCTGACCTTGTGTTAAACACTACTTTAAAAATTCATGGAAGCATGTTGAGGCATGTTGGGACTCATTTAGGTCCTCATTAAGAATATGTATAGGTTTCTCTCATTCTCTTCCACCATGGGAATGCTTTAGTGCTAGCCTAATTTGAATTTGTAAATACAAATTGTATATGACCGACCTTGGAAGGGTTTCAAGATTGAGAACAATATAAGTATGATTTTATTTGTGTGATGTGAGTTTGAGCAGATTAGTGCAAAATTCATCTGTTAAGTTCCTAAACACAATGAGCTATAGGTGTAATCTATATTTCAAGAATTTTTGCAAAAGTATGACAAAATTATTGTGGAATCTCTATTGCATTGAGATAGTTTTCTCTCTGTAATAACTCTCTTCTATCTCCTTTGTAATTTTGTGGCAGTGAGCTTGGGCAGTGAGCCCTCATTAGATAGTGTGTCCTATCTTGGCAGTGAGCCTTTATATTCAATTTTGGAATTCTATATATTGTGATCTAATCTTCGCCATGAATTTTCCCTCATTAGGTTTTCCATGTAAATTTGGTGTTCTTATACATGCATGATTTTACTACTGTAGACATGTAAAAAAGACATCCACTCTAATTAACATCCAGTTCTTCTGTTAATTAATTAAAAAAATTCATTGATTAATTTCATAGCTTCATCGTATTTTATTAAATAAATCAAATTATTTAATTAAGTCCTTGAATTCTTCTTATTTGATTCAATAAATCAAAATGATTTAAATCAAATATCAAAACACCTAAAATCCTCCAAGTTAATTAATCTGAATTAATTAACTTCTAATCGTAATCACCCATTCTCTAGCTTTTGACTCAACTTGAGTTAAATCTAAACTCTTAACAAACCCACCAACTTGCACCAATAAATCATTTCTTTGATTTATTATTTCTTCTAATTTCCTCCAACTTGACATCTTTTATGGAATATTCTTCAAATTTGAATCTTCCCTCCAAAGGACTTGTCCCTTCCAACATAACATTAAATGATATTACACATCTCTTACATGTCTCTTACACAAGTAAACTTGGCATTACCTCTCTTCTTTCATCCCCACTAAACATGTCATTTCATCAAAATTCAAATTTCAAATTGGCACATTGACCAAAATGTGCACAACCATCATCCTCTCACATCTTGACAATTGGCATATTGTCACTGGCTCATGAATGATCCTACATTCATCCAAATACTTCAATCTCCTAACCTTGAATCTATAAATGGAAATAATTTCCTCTCCAAAAAATGACACAACACAATTTGGCTACAACACAACAACAACACAAATTGATGCACAATCTCAGTATTGGCAATATCATCATCTTGGCATTCTTTCTTATTAGGGATTGGGAAATGGATCTCTTTTCACATCAAGGAGCACTAATCCACTATGAGATAAGGATTTAATCATGTTTTCATGTGCTTTCATGTCTATGTTCTATTTATCTAAGTTTTCATATTTGAGCATGATTAGGTATGTCATAGGGATGTTCTATTTGATCTGCTTAATTTAACTAACAATGTTAATAGTTGTTTGTTTTAAGAATCTATAGATCTAGCATCCACATTCTGATGCTAGAAGGAGGGCCTGATTTTTAGTAATTTTGTTTTAGGTGGAAATTTTCTTGTAGCATAATGATTTGTCTTGTTACAATTTTTTAACATCTTGTCTACAGATTTTTAATGTTTTGTTTGTAAGTAGTCCAAAAAATTATAGGAAATATGGGTTTTTGTAGTGAAGTGTGAGTTTCATATCCACATCTTCATACCTGTTTATTTTTGCTTGGCATTTTCCCATTTTATAAATGACTGTTTGTATTTTCTTCACATGCATTATATGGTGTTCATTTCTATGTAATTTTCTGATATAAGTCATGCTTGCATAATTCCCTGATTTGTCTCTCAAATGTATGAGCTTAATCATGGTGCTATTTGAATTTGATAGACAAGATCATTTGCTTTATGATATGGTAGGCATATGCCTCAGATATACAAATATATTCTTTCTCCTCTCTTTTCTCATCCTAAAAATTGCAGGCGCATCCTTTAAGAAGTCCCCAAGTTGATTTATTTAATATTGCAAATACCAAATCATGATCCGAAAGATCTTCATTAATTACCCACAGTTAAGATTGTTGATTTGTACTATAGTATTTCTTTTTCTTCTTCATTCACTGATGCACTTGTGTAAGGGATGCATGAAGTAAATGCTTTATTTTATATTCATGTTAGCCTTTGGCTTTAGGGCACATTCACTCATTATACTAACCATTTAGAGTGTACCAAATATTTTTAGCGCATTAAATTGGAGCTTTTTCGGAGGCATTTGGCCAAATAGTTAATGTGAATTTTATTTACTACCATGCCTATAAATTTACCAGAGAATGAAAAAGGTTGTGGAATTTATTTTACAATGGTCACCTACAATGGCTCAAAATATTTTTAAAAGCATTCAGTCGTTGTGTTCCTTTTTTTCATTTTATCTG
This sequence comes from Sequoiadendron giganteum, assembly GCA_007115665.2. Lineage (NCBI taxonomy): Eukaryota > Viridiplantae > Streptophyta > Pinopsida > Cupressales > Cupressaceae > Sequoiadendron > Sequoiadendron giganteum. The sequence continues at coordinate 146,818,243 of CM021104.1, forward strand.
CCAATAGCTTTTGCTTGAAAATTTTGAAAATATTTTCAACGCATAAATATGATGTATATCTTGAAATTAGTATTTCTTTCATGTATTCTATGAAGTAGTATTGCATACCTTTTGAAGCCCAACGTGATACATGAAAATTCACTCCAGTCGGTCTTGCCATTAATTTTGACATAAATTTCAGTCTAATATAAGTGTTGTAGCAAAGGAAGTTGTCCTATTTCTGATGTATTTACTCAATGGTGTTTCATTCATATAGTGGGTATGTACAGGATCATCATGGAAAAAACAGGCCCTTAAGTGGCAAAAAAAATAGAAAAAACAGAGTTAGGCAACTTGACATAAAAATTTGAATAAGTTATCTGTATTATTTCAAAAATATGTAAGAATAGAATTTGTAGAAAATTGAATGTAGTTTCTAAATTACTAGGTTTATTCACAAAAAAATAAAATTGAATGTAAGAATTGAGTTTTTATATAGTGGGTATGTACAGGATCATCATGGAAAAAACAGGCCCTTAAGTGGCAAAAAAATTAGAAAAAATAGAGTTAGGCAACTTGACATAAAAATTTGAATAAGTTATCTATATTATTTCAAAAATATGTAAGAATAGAATTTGTAGAAAATTGAATGTAGTTTCTAAATTACTAGGTTTATTCACAAAAAAATAAAATCTATTTGGTGAAAATTTGGAATTTCAATATAGTACTTAAATTTTAGGGGAAAAATAAGAAGTAGGTGTCTGTCTAACCACCCTAACCACATTAAAATGATAATATTTTAGGTATAAGTAGAAGACTCATGTCTCAATGTCATGCATATTTTTTTGTAAATTTTTTCCAAGTAAAAAATTAATTATAATTTTTTTATGGCAAATTTTAAAAAATATAAAGACTTGTATGTCTGACCACCTTAACCTAGTCAAAACTTCATGAAATTTATTGTTTTGTTTTTTAATTTTATAGTATGTGAAACATAGAATGTGACACATGTTTTGGATTAAAAAAATATGATACCATTCGAAAGCTATATATCTTTTTCAATCAGCCTAAAAATCAGGACTTTAGTTGAAATTCAATAGAAAATGAACAATAATTATTTATTAAATTCAAAGAAAGAATAATTTATATTGATGGAAAACTAAGAATCTCCTTTAAAAACCCTTTTCGTTTTACCAATTTTGGGTAAAAAAAGTTGTCAGCCACATACCCATCATATTGCCACTTTTTGGCCCATCATGATCCTACACATACCCTAGTATTCTTGCCGCATTTGAACTTAGGAATTTCTATGTATTAAGTATCAATTAATAATAGTGGATTCATCATTAACAAGGCATTCAACTTGTAGATCCACCTTTGGTAACAAGCTCGTGTGGATCCTCACAATAGCTCTTCCACCGCGACCTAGGAAATATACAATGAGTTGGCATTAAACTGATGCTTAGATAAGAAGTTATTCTAATGCATAGACTGTAGAAATGAAAAACTATCCATCCCATCAAATGTTTACTCAAAAAAATCAATGCGATGACTAGAAGGATGTTGTGTGATCCAAACAATTGGTTTGCATTATTATCCACTGACATACTAATCAAAGTTTGAGCTTTCAATAAATTACAACCTAATGTTCATCCAGATTCCTATGCCTATGTTGTTTTAAAATTTATGATGTTGTAGCCATTACCCATATTGCGAGTAGGGTCATGATCTTACTTGACAGAGAATGATCAATGCATAGGAGAAATTTAGTGGGAAAGGCATTAAATCAGTTATCAAAGCATGGTGATCCACGATCATTAGGGTGGTATTGGAATGGTGGAAATATATGAATGGAATAAATTTTATTGTTGTTCATTCTAGCTTGAAGCTCTAACATGATGATCTAGGCCTTTTTCTTGGTTTTATTCAGTTCGTGTTTTGGTCATAATAGTTTGAACCTACTCTCATGACTGTGTCAATGAATGCCATTACTCTCAGCAATAATAATTCAAATTTGATTGTTGGCACTAGACTTACAAATCTGGGTGGAGATTTCTTGAGGTCATCAAAGAATTTGTTTGAAAGTTTTCAAAAAAAAAACCCTTTACTTGTTGTTTTCCTCACATGCCTGCCAATTACATTTAGCTTTAAATTCTCTTTGAAACTCGATTACGGTCATTGGATTTAAGCTTGCCAGTTGCATTAGCTTGAAATTTGCATAATAATTTTCAACAAATCTCTTTTTGAATCTTTTGAGTTGCGTGAATTGGTGAAGGAATTTTTGGAACTATTCCATCATAAAGGAATGACAGGGCTGGACATTGCTATTTTAGAGCTATCAATGTCATTGTTTTCTCATAGACAATACAACTGATTTATTTCAATGTAGTAAATTCACATCATTCACTCAATTCAAATAATTCAAACATTGTCTATAGATCATTTCAGAAGAAGCAAGAGGCATGTGCATTTATTGAATGTGTTTTTTTTCAAAATGTATATGTATCTCACAAGATTTTGATATGTGACAAGCAGGTGTAACATTTGTGAGGAGAGAAATCCATCTTTTGAAGTCTAGTGGAAAATAATAAAGTAGGATTAAATCTAACTTTGAATAACTTTATTTATAGACTTAAAGGGTATTTATGAGGAAAACATTTAAATGAGTTATTTTTGAAATAGTTTTTGAGCTAATATTTTCTTTTTTACCTCTCAAATGCTTATTTCCAATGGATTGTTTTCTTATTTTGACAAGTTTATGAATTCATTGTGTTTGAAACTATATTTATTAAGTTATCATTATATCCTTCGAATATCACACTTGTCATTTGTGATAACTTTGCATTGTTTATAAGTTGGTGTTGGAAGCAAGAAAGGAAAACCAATCAGAGTTGGACAACTTGAAGATTAAGACTTGAAAATAAGAAATATTTAATGCTTGTTGTGGTAATTAGAGTCTCCAATTATTTTTTTCATTTTTTGTTTTAAACCAACTCACCTTTCAATTTAGGTTTAAAATAAATCACTGATTTGATCTTTTCAAAGATTGATTTAAATTGAGCCTTAGAAACTTACTAAATTTCAATTTGGGTTCTAAAAATTTGACAAACAACTCGCACATTTTGATTTTGGGGCTTTAAAAAGAACTCAATTTTTCATGTATACTTTTGCCAAGTAATATCATCAAAAAAATGTTTGTGCTTCTCTCACACCTCATGACAATCTTGAGAATCAAAAGTATTTTTGGTGACATTAAGTTGCATAAAAGATTACGTCCACATTTCATTTTGGGATTAAAATTGACCAATAAATCTTGTGAGTGTGATTAAACCTATTGTGTGTGTTCTCCCTTCTTTTTCTAAATGAAGGTTGATCAAACTACGAATATGTTTTCTCACTTTCTTTTTAATTCTTAGAGGGCCTGCCTTGTGGGAAAAAGTACTCACCCAAGGGAATGATAGAACCGGTAACACACTAAAGCCAAGTGTTTTTCTAGCCAGGATATAAAAGTGGGTACTAGAACAAAGGCTAGTATCACATGGTTGGCTTTGACAAGAAGGGAAACAATGGTCTCTTGCCGCATGGGTCAATCTCCACGAACGGAAAGTCTGAATTAAAACCCCTTGTTTAGGAAATGCCAAAATCCTTTCTATTTGTTGGTGCAAAAGGTCATGTCCTTTGAATCCACCCCATGTATGCATGTGATTCTGTTGTAGATATGAAAATTATGCCATGGGAGATTCATGGGTACTGATGCTTGGATGAACCAAGAAGTGTGTGTCATGGAGGGTAGCTAGTGTGGTCAAGAATCTAATCATCCACACTAAATATACACAGCTGGATTTATCCAAGTGGGAACCCAACAAATATTGTATTTTCAGCCTAGGGTTGTGCATGTCATTGGAATCAAAAGACATTGCTTTCATTGAAAACATTTGAAAACAAACATTCACAAGATCTTCAAAATTTCAAACCCTTAAGGGAAGAAAAAACCTTTGACAAATTCAAGTGCTCATGCTTTCCTTGGGGATTTCATCCTTAGAGGCTTCTAAGCATTTGGATTTCATCTCAATTTTCTTACTAAATTCAACAATAGGTAACCTTGGCCTTGATTTACACATAATACACTTTGTGGGATGAAATAAAATTAGGATATTGGACATTCAGTTTGAAAAACATAATCAAGAAAGTGTTTGTGGTAAAAATAACCAAACCTGGGCAAGATAACAGACAATTGAACCACACATATGCTTGGTCCCTTTTGAGTCATTTCATTTTCATGCAAACATTGGTCTTTTGGTTTGAACCACTTTTAGGGAAGAGCGTTTTCTTCATTACCTTGGTCTTGTAAGCAAGTCCTCATAGGGTCATTTAGGATAAAAAATCGAACACTTCATCCATTCAAACATTTATCAAAATCCCATTTCACCAACACATTTTGGAACTTTGAAAACATCATCCATGCTAGACTTCTAGGGAAAATCAAAATCACCTTGTTTGACATAATACACATAGTCAAACTATCCTCTTATGTACGAGTTTACTCTAGGATAACACAACTTCCTAGGGTTTACAATTTCATTATACCTTTTTTTGGCTTAACACATTTAGTCAAATTATTCAATCCAAAATCACCTTGTTTGACTTAACACACTTAGTCAATCCATCCCATTTTGTACAAATTTACTTTAGGATAACACAACTTCCCAGAGTTTACAATTGAATTATCACTTTGTTTGACTTAACACACTTAGTAAAACTATCCTCAATAAAAATTGAATCAAATCGAGTCCTAAAGTCTAGCATTGATCCAAATTAACTAAAATTTTAAACACCCATATCATTCACCCCTTTCATCCTTCATCTCATCATTCGTCCTAAACCCCTTAGAGGTTAGTAAGGTCAAAACACAAGAAGAAAATGGAACATAAAATTGCTTCATACATCATGAGTAATCCGATTCAACCAAACTATCCATGTCTCACAATGCCAATTGATTATCGAAACTCACATTTATGCATGGCATCATTACCTCTTCCAAACCTCAATAATACAATGAATGTGAGTATGCCCAATCTAAGTTGTGGACCATATTTCTCTATAATATATTTAAATCAAAGTCCAAACCTACAAATCTATCAAATAAATAATCAATGCATGAGTTTTCCAAAAAATAACATCATCCCACCAAGTCCATACATGCCAAATGTGAACATACCAAGTACAAGTTTAGCAAAAATGAGCACTTCAAATTCACACTTGGTGAACTTTGGGATATATGTGTTTGTGAATCAAACTAATGTTGTTCAAATTCCAAGAAATATGTTAACGTATCTAGGTATTGACCCAAGTCAAGGTAACAACATGCAAAATCAAAGTTACCTAAATCAAGGCAATACGATTTCCAACCACAACAATGTTCAAAGTCAACCTATAATTCCAAATAAAAACATCACACCGAATCAGAGAATGAGCTAGAATAAATTTGTCTCCGATCCTAGGAAAACATCACAAGGATACATTCCAAATATGCTTGCTAAAAAACAAAGTCTTCCATATCAAGAATGTCAAGGTCAAATCTTGCGAAAAAAAATTGCTACACTCAAGAAACTCATTGATTCATATCACCAAGAGATATCTCCACCCCAAAATCAATACACTCTTCCATTGGTTGAACCATTTCATCAAATCATTGAGTTGTCTCCACAACCAAATCAAGAACAATATCTCCAATGTCAAGAAATTGGATATCAAGATCAACGACATCAAAAATAAACTCAATCACCACATCTCAAAAATCAATCACCACATCTCCAAAATTAATCAGTACAAGGTAACAAACAAAAATAAACACCACTTGGGGAACCAATCGAATCAGTCATGTGATGGTTGATATAAGAAAATATCATTAAAATCCCCATTTATGTGAATTATCAAGAGCCCATGGTGAAATCACTAGGGTATAACGAGAAGAATCTTTGTGATTTTCACCAAACAAAGGGACACACAAAATAAAATTGCATTCGACTCAAAAATTTCATCCAAGATCTGATTGATCAAAAACTAATAACTATTGGGGACAATGATCAGAGTTCAACCACTAGTGATAGCAATAAAAACCTCCCCACCACAATTGTTGAAAGAAATGATCAAGATCTATCCATTAATGAGGACATTGAATATGTTTCCACCTCAACCATTGATCAAATTAATACACACCAATAGCCAGTTTTTAATCATGATAAAAACTCACCAATGATTCCCAACAATGATCCAATCCAAGAAACATTAACATCATTTGATCCTATGGTTGAAAAAATTGATAGTCTCCCCACCATAACCTTTGAAGATAATGATCAGAATCAATCCATCAATGAGCACTGTGAAGATATGTCTACCCCATCTAGTGATCAATCACCATACATCAAGACCCATTTTTTAGTCATGATCAAGACCCCTCCTCAAAAGATCTATTTCAAGGAGTGTTGATTTTATTTGATCCCATTGACATAATCTATGATCCATAGACCAATGATCATATTGAAAATGTCTAGATATATCACCTAATGAGTTAGAGGACATATCACAAGAATGTACATGCCAAAGCATTATCAACATCTATCACCAAGGTCTCATAATGGTCCTTCCCATGACATACTAACATCCCTCAACCTCATGATTGTAGATAGTGAAGGAATCCTTAAAGACCAATGGGATATTGATCCATTTGCCATTCCTAATAACAATGTCCAACAATCCCTTGTTGGCAATCCATCCTTTGAAATTGACCTATGTCAAGAACTTGATCCAAAGCATGTCAATATAAATTCTAAAATGAATTAAGATGAAGCATTTGTATCTCCAAGATACTAAAATGATCTAATGGGAACTCTTCTATCTATACAAGATGTTGCAAATAAAGATCATATCCATATAGCACATACCCCTCCATCTACCCATGAGATGCTTTCCTCGGATGGAAACACAAATGATCTTCACTCAAAACAAGAGTCTCATACTCTTGACATCATTACCAAGGATCAAGAGTCTCCTACTCTTAACATTTGTACACATGACCAATATATGAAAAAATCTAAAGACATCAGAAATGAATCATAAAGAAGGCTCCTACAAAAGTTATAAATTAGAAACCTCCTGTGAAATGATTCACGAGGAAGAATTTTATGAGGACAATGAATCATCAACACTTCTTAAAGTAGCATTACAATCTAATATCTCACAAGATCAAGCCAAAGTTATCAATCAAGCATTTATCCCACATATGGAGGATCCTATCACTTATAAACTTGGATCACTTACTTTTCTTAGAGCAATCCATATCATCAATAAATAAATTGTCACTTTTCAAGATCCACCACAGAGCAGAGAAGGATTAGCACCTTATTTCCAAGGTAAATCATATCTTGTTGCAAATAAAAAATTTAAGAAGATGAATTATCAAGGTATCCTAGAACCAATATAAATTATTCGCAATCCTAAACATCAAGGCCTTGGTTATTTTACAATCAAGGGATATAAACATATCAAGGATACATATATAAAATGGGGACAACTTCATCTCAAGCAAATGTCAACATAAGGAGCACGAAGGATCATTACGATGAAACTGATGCCAATACTATATCCCGCTATGTCAGGAATATTCATCCACCCATAATTCCATCCATGAATTGGGACCAACATCAAAAGGAGGATGTACATCAAAGCAAGAAGAATATCATCAAAAAAAAAGAAGAAGTAAAACATGAAGGACAAATCAAATACATATGGATACCTAAGAATACAAAGAAAGACCATCCCTATCAAACTCCATCAGGCAAAGAAACTATGGGAAAAATAAACAAGGGAAAAGTATCCATCAAAGATAGCCACAAAGGAAAAATAAAATCTCTCAAGCAACATACAAAGTATATCGAGCTATTGGTCATGATTCCATGCACACTTCTGTATTCACTCATCATTGCTCATCTTCCCAAGTTTGGAGAGTCAAAGGTTCCAAACAATCAACCAATCCATATTTTATTCTTAAACACACTCCATCCATGCCTCCATGCATGATATCCAATTCTCACATTTTCCATGTATTGGCAATGACCCTTCATCATAAAAATTCAGAAGGAATTCTATCGTGATGTGTGCACAAAGATGAAGTTACCTCTCGTATCAACAAAATAGGTCAGGAATCTCAAAAGTTGCATTCAAGTACATGTATCTTGGAAAAGAAAATTCTTCAAGAAGGATACCAATGACATGTTATGACATAAGCATCAATATCAACAGTACCAAGTGGTTCAGTATTAGCTTAAAATCTCTTAGAAAATACAAAAAGTAAAAATAAAAATAAAATCCAAAAAAGGATTGAAAACAATAAATAAAAAATTGTCCTCTAGTGAAAATCACTTCAGTGGCACTTTGGGCAGGTACCATGATAAAAACCTAGAAAACAGGCATCATGTATAGAATCAAGAATCTACGTGCACTAGTTCAAGTGAAAGCATCTTATCACATACATAATAAATAAATTTATTCATCTATGAATCATGTATGCAATCCACTACCATCTACCTAACTTATCTTGATCTTGACAAAGTTTGGTGCACACTTTACACTTGTTTATGGTAAACATCTTGACATGGGTTATTTTCATTGATCCTATTTGATCCAAAATTATCTAAGCCAAGAAGCACTATCAAAATGATAATCCTTTGTGTGAACACCTTATCTTATTGTAAGATAATCTATATCCATCTATCCATACACCTATTCAAGCATCCACCCATGACATTCCCTGCATTGCTAGATGCTAGGGGCAGATATTCACATCTTGCTTTGGGAATAATCTTGATCTATATCCTCTAACTTATGTGATGATAAAAAAATTTGGCGAACGTGAAATCAAATTGGTCAAAGAATTTGTGAGACAAAGATTCAATTCACTAGCCCATGGCATATTTTGATAGGAAGACATTCCTTATCAAGCTTTATCATTCATCAAACAATCAATATCAGTCACATCTAACTTGCATGTTAATGTCACATCAAATCATTCAATTTTTTTTTTTCCAAGCAAAGCTTCAATATTCAGATCAATCAAAATCCAATTGGTCCATGATCATCTTGAGATATCCTTCTCAATCCTTGTGTTTCTTAACACTATCCTTACATTGTTGTGTATCCTCAACAATGTTATCATCATCAATCCATTGATCTAATCAATCAACCTTATCTTGTTTTTCAAAAAAATCCCAAAATAGAGCACTGATATCATATCCATATCCAAATCGTCAAAATCATGAGAAAAATTTCAAAAACATTCATAAAATCATATCAAAATCCAGAACATATCAAAAAGTCAGAAAAATTCAAAAAAATGTCAACTGAACTACATCATCTCTGAGCATGAATGTAGGAAAGGTTGATCTTTGATCATCCCCCAAGACAGTTCAGGTTAGTCCTTTAGGTGTCTGTTGCAATTAAAATCCGTTTTTCCATCTATTTGACATTTTAGGTTAGTTCTTTAGGTGTTTGTCGCAATGGCAATCTATTTGCCCATCTATTTCACATTTTAGGTCAGTCCTTTAGGCATCCGTCGCAATGGCAATATTTTTCCCATCAGTCTCATCATTGAGTCAAGTCTGTGTCATCCAAACTACATCATCTCTGAGATTAAACGTAGGGAAGGCCATCCTTGATCGACCCTCGAGACACAAAATCCAAAAAACATTCATAAAATCTCAAAAATACCAAAAAAAAATTATAAAACATCTCAAATTTCCAAAAATAGCCTCAAAACATTTCAAAAATTTTAAAAACATTCAAATATTGGAAAAAAAACATTGCTCATAATAAATCATCTTCACCTTCATCCTTTGGTAAGGCAATTAGAAGCAAGTCCAGAAGGTTCAAAAGTGTTAACCTAATCGTCAAAATTCTCAAGTCTAGATCAGTAAGGAAGCAAGTTGGTTGACTCAGAGTATCAATAGCTTATCATCCAATCAATCTCATCAAAAACCTCATCACAACATATCCTAGGAATGTGACCTTCCGACAATGGACATTAGCATCAGGTATCACCTTAGTTCAGCCTTGGCTAGCGGTGCAAAGAACATTAGCTTGTTTGTTTACTTTATCTTGGTATTTTTGACTTATCTTATTTTGCATTCATTCCAAGGACCTTTGGATGATGCCTAAACAAAACAGGTTTAGAGAGAAAGGAATGGGGCAATGATCATTATCTTTTTGTCTACTCTGCTTGTTGGACGTTCTTGTAATATAACTTGGAAAATACTTGTTTTGTTAGGTTTGTCCTAGCAAGGTTTTTGTATGTCAAGTGTGAACAAGAGCACTCCTATTTGATTGTCAAGTTAAAGTCCATCAAACTAGGAAGGACTCCATCCTAGTTCTTTATGCCTTGATGCATCGTACTTATGTGTGTTATCAAACATAAGGAGAGTTATTCTCTTTATTTCTCCCATCCCTAGATAGGCAATACATCATCATCATCATTCATCGTCATATCAAATAAAGTCTCAACAACTAATGGACTTGTTAGACATTTGCATATTCTTGGATTTAAGGATTGATCCCTCTCATTCTTCTATCCTCCATGCTAACAATGAATCCATCTTGCATCCACACTCTCATCTTGCATAATCATTTCATATCATCATAGGACAACATCATCCATCTCATTTGTTTCACTTGCATTGCATAATCATTTAAGTTGTTTAGGATAATATAAATTTTTTATTCTAAGAATCTTAAAAGCATCTCATTTACATCATCATTATCATATAGATTTGTCAGTCTAACCATCCATACATCCATTTTGAACCTCTTTGTCATGAGATTGACCTCAAATTGAACTCTTCACTCAATATCTCGAGGGGCCAATGTACTAAAGTACTTATTTCCATTGGGGCATCTGATTTTTTTTTTTTATAAATTTTGATGTCGATGTAATCATTCTTTGAACCAATCCAACAAGTAAATTGCTTCACAAATGGGAAAAATGTAGACACGTAAAATAGACATCTATTCTAATTAACATCCAACTCTTCTATTAATTAGTTAAAAAAAATTATTGATTAATTTCCTAGCTTTAGCGTACTTAATTAAATAAATCAAATTAATTAATTAAGTCCTTGAGCTCTTCTTATTTGATTCAATAATTCAAAATGATTTAAATCAAATATCAAAACCCCTAAAATCCTGCAAGTTAATTAATCTGAATTAATTAACCTCTAACCATAATCACCCATTCTCTAGATTTTGACTCAACTTGAGTCAAATCTAAACTCTTAACTAACCCACCCACTTGCACCAATAAATCATTTCTTTGATTAATTATTTCTTCTAATTTCCTCCAACTTGGCATCTTTGATGGAATATTCTTCAAATTTGTATCTTCCCTCCAAAGGAAATGACCCTTCCAACATAGAATTAAATGCTCTAACACATCTCTTACATGTCTCTTATGCAAGTCAACTTGGAATTAACTCTCTTCTTTCATGCCCCCTAAACATGTCATTTCATCAAAATTCAAAATTCAAATTGGCACATTGACCAAAATATGCACAACCCTCATCCTCTCACATCTTGAAAAGTGGCATCTTGTCATTGGCTCATGAATGATCCCACATTCATCCAAATACTTCAATCTCCTAACCTTGAATCTATAAATGCAAAGAATTTCTACTCCTAAAAAAGACACAACACAATTTGGCTACAACACAACAACACAAATTGATGCACAATCTTAGTATTGGTATTATCATCATCTTGGGATTCTTGTTTATCAGGGTTTGGGAAAGGGCTCTCTTTTCACATCAAGGAGAACCAATCTAGTATGAGATAAGGGTTTAATCATGTTTTTATGTGCTTTCATGTCTTTGTTCTATTTATCTAAGTTTTGCATATTTGAACATGATTAGGTATTTCATAGGGATGTTCTTTTTTATTTTCTTAATTTAACTAACAATGTTAATAGGTGTTTGTTTTAAGCATCTATAGATTTAGCATCCACAACTAATTTCCAACTTTTTTTCTACATTGAATGATTAAACACGTTGGCATAGTAAGGGTTTTGTGAATTCTTATTGATCTAAATTTTGTTGAGGGTTTTTGAAGTATAAAATTTATACAACTGATTCACCCCTATCTTTTTCAATAGACACGTGGTGGCATTACACCACCTCAAGTGCCATTTCATACCTTGAAGTACTTCAAACTAAGAAAACATGCCATATGGTAGTGTCAACATTGATTTTGGTGATTCCAAACTTATAAGAAGTCATTGGCTTTTACACAAAAATGATTGAAAAGACTTACATTCAATAACGTTGAACAATTTAATATCATAAATTATCTATTCAAACTTTCATCATGGTTGTTCACTTGGTGGAATTTCAACTCATGCCCTTGTTTATTTCTTGTTTATCAAGGGATTTCTTATTTATAACTCAGTGGTGACATAGTACTTATTGGCAACTTATCTTGTGACAAAGTAGGACTAAAGCACTTTGTAGTCATTTTAGTATCTCTGCTAAAGGGGAGATAATCTAGAAAAGTTTCCACTAGGTGGCTATGTTGTAATCCTACAGGGAGTTGTAATTCTTGCCAAGTGGCTGTGTTTTACTTATATAGCAAGTTTGCATGCACCAAAATAGTAATTAAGTACTTTGAAGCTACACCGATATCTCTTTCGATGGGAAATAAATGTGTAAATAAATTTCCCCCACCTAAGCCTTGTGAAAGGGCAATAGCTTGCTCTATTTAAAGTGGCAAGGTTATACCCTCACCATTATTTTTACAAAAAATGGTTGTTATTAGGTTGAGAATGGACACCTCAATATTCCTCATAGGTTCAAGGAATCATATAGCTTTTGTTGCTACTATCACATACCAACATTTGAAGATTATCATGAAACATCCTAAATGGATATACAAGCAGTAAAGATGATACTTGATGTTGATTTCCTAATAGAAGTAGAGAACTATAGGGTAAACATGTATATCATGTCAAGGTTTTTACGTTCCCTCTTGGACTTCAAAGAACAAAAAGATTTGGTGGGGTTCTTAATGACAAAATTGTTTAAAAAACATAATCTAGGTGGGCTCAAGGCTACCCTATATGTAGCTTATAATTTTTTACTTCTAGATTTTGTGTTTGAGTTTTTCATCTATGTTTCAGATCACACTCAATGATCCATCATTAGGATGATGTATCTTGCTTGGGTTTTGGAATTTTTAGGTAATGGGACATCCACCATGTATGTGAGGAGGGTACATAGTATTGAAATGGCTTCAATTCCTTGACAAATTTCACATAGTGTCAATATTTCAACATCATGCTTTGGTGTGCATGGCAGTTTCTTCCTAAAAAAGGTGAACAATTTAGAGCCCATATTAGATCTCCATTGAATCATGGGATTCAATTCCACCCCTCTATCGGTATAAACAATTTTAACCTACCCCTCTCTCTAGCTTTTTCAAACTCATTGGTCCATGGCTCATATTTTTTTTTGGCCTTCTTTCAACATAATATTGGAATTTGGGGCAGTGTGTTATGTTTTTTCCCTTGTCTATATATACATATTTATAAAAAAATTGCAAAGTGTTTATGATTTTTTACCTATACTTCTAAACTTCTGGGTAAAAGCACAAAACCTATGTAAAACTTTCTACCAAATAAATAGTTCTGAGTGAAATAATTTTGGCTGGAAATGTTTCAGCCATGTATGTTTCAGCTGAAACCATGTGGCATATACATGGCACACATGGTTTCAACCGAATAGATTTCGGCCAAAACCAAAAAAATTAAAATTTTCTCTTTCAACTTTCAAATCGGCTTTCAATTTGGCATATTATATGTGTGGAGTTTCTATCGGAAGGGTTTCAGCTGAAACCCTTCCGATAGAAACACTTTCGGTCAAAACTATCTAGTTGGCAACTAGCTCAACATTCTTCAATTTTTTTTGAAACTTTCAACTTTAACTAAGTATTTAACTAGTTAGAATATTTTTTCTGCAAAAAAGAAAAATACCCCTTTGTAGAGTTTGAAGTGGGGAATCGAAATATATAATTTTTTTAATATTTTGATTAGTTTTAATATATGTTTTTTTTAAAATAGTGTGTGTAGGTTGTTAGAATTAAAAAAAAGGCTGATTAGAAATTAAAAAACAATTAGTAAAAAATATTAAAAAATATTAAAACTTATATGGGCTAGTAGAGGACAGAGTCTTCTTCAAAAGGGTATAATTATTTTTTGGAAATAATTAAAAGACCTAAAAATAGTGGAGGACCCGTGAAAACTGTCAAATTCTGACATGCTTGACTTTAAAACATTATTAAGAGATAAGTATACATCAAAATTTGATTATTTTTTTTATATGTTGTAGCTATTGATGTTACCTATTTGGAGAAAATAAAATTAGGGATAAATGAAGTTTTTTTCAATTTTCTTTTTGATGGCCTATGAAGTAACTCTTTTTTGAAATTTTCAGCATTCCAAAATTTGTCCTTCAATTGAAAAAAATAGAATTGAAACAATTTTTGTGAAATTTTGAAAAAAATTACAAGAACAAACTTCATCAAAAGTTCTACATTTCATTATTTTACACCATTTTGAAATTCAAAACATAAAGACCACTTTTATGTGGTCAAAGTTCAGATTTGTTTTTGCTATTGACCGATTCTTTAATAAAGTGTGAAACAAGTTTGTGCTTTTACCCTAACTTTTATATATTTAATTTGTGAGAATTAATCAAGATTCTTGTTAAAATTATATAAATAAGTGGATTCACAAGATTTTTATAATCAGTTGTCAAGTGTCTAGAGTTTCATAGAGTGTTCAAAGTCTTCAAACAAATGTATGCTCTTAGTGTACACTCATTTTGATCTATCCAATCAAAAACCTATTTATAATTTACTTAAGTCCTTATTGGCTTGAATAAATATTTTGTCATATTTGTAATTATAATTTCATTTGAAATCAATAAGCATATTTTTTGTTTGTTTCTCCAATATTTATTATTTCTCATCCTCTTCTAATTTTTCCTTGGGCTCCTTCGTTTAACCCTTCAAAGGAATCCATTAATATTATGATTGTTTGGGTGAGATTGTCTTATCTCCCCTTACAATTTTTTTTTTTCTCTACTTATGAGGCCATTGGTAATGCTCTTGGTAGGTTTGTGAATGCGGATCTTGCTTCTACAATTTTTACCCACAACTCTTATCCATGGATTTTAGTAGAGGTGGATTTATTAAAAGAATTACCTAGAGAGGTCGTGCTACATGTTAATGTCGGGTCTTGGTATTACCTTGTGGATTATGAGGGAATCCCTTTTCATTGCAAGTGTTTGGCCTATGACTTCCCTCATGGTTATGGTAAGGTGTGTTCTTCCACTTGGTGAAAAAATGTTGTTCCTAGATCCATCTTATTGTGTACTGCGAAGACTGAGCTGTTGCTAGTGATGATTTGGAGCTTCATTCACCTTTTGTGTCTCCTCCTCCTCTTGCTTAGATGATTGAAACTCTTGTTGCTCAAAATTGCGTCTCTCCTAGTGCTCCTAATCTTCTAGTTCTCACCAAGGTTGTTTCTTCTCATCCACCATCTTGTTCTTTTGATGGTATTGTTCCTTTAGTTTGACTCTCTTAGGGGCCCTCTCTCCCTTCTTGTCCAAAGGATTCAATTTTAGTTGATGGATCTTCTTAGATAGTTGTATTTATGTAGGAAGAAATGTTTTGCTAAAGTGGACTGTATTTTTCTTGTCAAACCCTCGTAGACACACTTGTTGGATTCAAGCTCTGATTTTACTTTATCTATCTTTTTGTGCTTTTTTATTTTTTTTGATGAATTTTACCAGATATCTATATTAATATAAATAAAGTCCAAATTCACAAAAAAGGGCTGGGTGGTAGGAAAGCACACCCCAAAAGCAACATGGGCCCAACCTAGCAAAAATAACTAAAGTCACATGGGCCTAGCCCAGAAAAAAAACAGAATGAAAATTATGTAGCTAAGGCAGTGCCAGTAGATCCTAGGGGATCCTGGTCATCCAAATTTCTACCCCATACATCAACGGGGTTAGGAGTGATGTCAGCAAGAGCACCCCAACCATCATCATTTTTATCTTCTTTTTCTTTATCCTCACACTAAGGCAATATTGCAAGAGCAAGTCGCGGAAAGCTTTTACGAGAGGAGGGCCAACCAGAGCCTAAGTCAGGAGGAGCATCTGTAGGCCATCCAAAGCTGCCACCACTGTTCCTCGGTGCACAACTAGAGTGCCAACCCTAAATAGGTCGTGACGGAGGTGAACGAGTCTACTGAGGAGGCCTAGAATCCCTCTGAGGAGGAGGTTGGGAGTGAGCCCGCATGGAATCACTTTGCTTTCGGCCCCAAGAGGGCAACCGACAATGGGAGGAGGAGGGCGAGTTAGGAATCCGAGCCATAGTATAAGGGGCATTTCCCCAGTGGTGCAAGAGAACCTGCAGGTGAACCACTTCTAGTGCAACCTTGTTGGCTTGCACTTGAATCTGTAACATAACATTAGAGCATATAACAACTTTAGCATAAATAGAAACATTATTATCTATATGTGAATGAGTAAAAATACAAGCATTTCTATCTTTCCAGATACTGAAAAGGATTTCCACTCTAAAAGTGTGCCAAATCTGGGTGAACTTAGTCGGGGTTCCAGGCAGGTCCCCCAGAAGAACCATATGCCACGAAAAGGGTTCAGGCCTAAAAGGTCGAAAGAAATCATGAATCCAAGTCCAGAACTGCTGAGCTCCGGGAAAAAACCAAAAAAGGTGTTTGAAGCTTTCAGGCTGCCCACAAAATAGGCAGCGAGGGCCTGAGACCCCCAAATGAACCAGTTGAGAAACTATAGGCAAGCCTTGGAAAAGAATACACCAATCAAAGTGGGCCAGCTTTGGATTAACAATTGTAGACCAAATGGCATCAAACCTCTTATGCCAAGTAAAGGCCGAGGAGTTAAGAATCCAGCTCTAGTTCAATGAGCTGAGCATAGGGAAATGGGGTGAAAGCCACCTGTAACCAAGCCGTAGCTTGTAGCTCCTAAGAGGAGTATCTGGAAACCATTTCCAGTCTTTCCACCAAGGTTGGTGCCCACGAATACCAACTTTGTGAAGAATCTCTGCTGGAATGGCGTTCACCAGACCGTCAAAAGTAGGATGGTCCTAGTTTTGAAGGCTGTAATGAGCTTTAAAAACATCCCATTACATAATACTCATGGTAGCCCGGTGGAAGAGCTGGTGCAATGTCTGAATGCCCTTCTTATGAAATCGGAGAGCTTTGAGCCAAGGTGACTTGGCCAGGGGTTGACCATTCTGGGCAAGAATGGGAGACCACCAGAGATTATGCTGGTTGATGGAGAGCCCATCACGAAACCCGGCACCAGCCCAACTAAGCCAGGGCTTGACACTTTCCCAAGAATGCCAAATGCTTTTAGCCACAAAAGAGCCAATAATTTGAACCAGCTCCATCATCACTAGCAGGGATTGGAAGCCGATGCCTTTCCAGGTAGGTCTGTGAATGGGAAACCTAGACTAAATGTAATGTCTGAAGAGAACTTTCTAGGCTTCATCCCCAGTAAGCGCACGGATGATCCATTCGACACAGAGGGCAGTTCCCTGCCGTTGAGTGGAAAGCAAGCCGAGCCCTTCCGACTCCTTGGGAAGACAACAAAATTCCCAAGCGACCCGATGAAAACCCTTATGGGTCTCAGAAGAGGCCCAAAGAAAATCATGGAGCAGCTTCTCAAGTCTGCTATAGGCTATTTTAGAAGGAGCCCAACAGGAAGAATAATAGACATGGGTGGCAGCCAAAACTTTAGAGCACACCTAGAATTTGCTTGCCAGCGAGAGAGGCTTGGTAATCCAATAGGCCAGCCTCTGCTCAATTCTGGAGAGCACGACTTGCCAGAGCTCCTTGGGGGAAGCTTGGAAGGCGAACAAAATGCCCAAGAAGTGGAAGATTTCTCCTTGACCAATCCACTTCCAGTTATAGGATTGAAGCCACGTAGGAGTGGGAAACATAGACTGTCTGTAGCACAACATTTTGTGCCATTGAATTGCAGAACTAGAAGCAAGACAAAAAGTGTCAAGGCATTCAAGGGTAGCAGTGATCAAACCTTCATCCTCTAAGAGAGTGAGGAAGGAGTCATCAGCAAAATGCCCATTGACAAGCTGCTCTTGAGAATCGGGGAGAGTTATTCCTTTAACACACTGTTGGGAGATAGCATTGGCCAGGAGATATCCAAAACCCTTAGCTGCCAAAACATATAATGTAGGGGCAAGAGGGCATCCCTGGCGAATAGAATGAAAGAGGCCAAAAGAAGAGGAATAGCGACCATTAATGGAGATGCAAGCCGAGGCATCAAAAAAAAGCATTTGAACAGACTGAAGAAAATTGGCTCCAAAACCCAATGCCTATAACATCACAAGAATGAAAGGCCATTCAATGCAGTCATATGCTTTAGCAAAATCGATTTTGATAAACATGGCTTTCTGGTTCGAACGCCGGGCCCACTCCATGCCTTCCCAAACAACAATAATGTTGTCAAGAATGAACCTGGATTTGATGAATCCAGTCTACTCAGGATGCACAATCTGAGGTAGGAGGTGGCAGATTTTTAGAGCCAAGGCTTTGGCAATAATTTTATAAGAGACATTAAGAAGTGTGATGGGCCGCCAGTTACAAATATCTTTTGGATCTCCAGATTTAGGTATGAATTTAATATTTCCTTTATTTATTAAATTTCCTAAAGAATTGTTGTGAAAGGCTTCAAGATAAACATGATGAAGGTCACTCCCAATATAGTCCCAAAGCGCTTTATAGAATTCACAGGGGAAACCATCAATCCTAGGAGCCTTGTCATCGACCATGGAGGAAACAACTTCTTTGAGATCATCAATTGTTAATAATTGATCACAAAAGTTAATCTGGGCTGAAGAAAGCCTATGTGGCACAATAGCAAGGTAGCTTTGAAGGGCTTGCTGGTGCATAGGTGTGGCGTCTTGAGTCTTGAAAACTTGCTCATAGTGACACACAAAAGCCTGGAGAATGTCAGGTAGCTCAGAAAGCACTTGATTACCATATTTGATGGCTTTAATACCTGGGGAGGAGTGTCTAGCACGAAGAGCCAAAAAAAATTATTTGGAGGCACAGTCCCCAATTTTGAGCTAGTGGAGTTGTGCCTTGATTTGAGCGCCCCTAGCAGAATAGGTATTAGCCACTTGCTTCTGGTGTCTTAAGTCTGCCACCCAAACTTGATGTGATGGAGAGAAAGGACAAGCCGCTAAGGCCTCCGTAGCAACATGCAAGTCAGTAGTGGTGGCCTCATAAGAGCATCGACGAAATAAAGCAAGCTGTCACCCATAAATGCACAGGAAGTGTGCAATACGAATGATAACATCATTCCACCAAGCAATCCATCCCATACTACCAACTGGACAACACTCTAAATTCCACACTTGAAGAATGTGGGACATGGTGGGCTTGTGACGGAGCAGAGATGTATTCAAAAATAATTGCGTCTTACATGTTTGAGGCTACCAATTATCCCATTCAATCCAAAATTGAATGGGGAAGTGATCTGAAAGGGTCACATCCACAAGCGGCTTGACAGGCAAGGCAGAGCTTTTGAAAGAAAAAAAAGATTGTGCCGAGATCATGGTACAATCAAGGTGCTTAAAGACTCTATCAATACCAGCTCTGTAGTTACACTAAGTGTGCCAGATTGAATGAGAATGATGGTAACCCAGGTTGGAATCAAAAAGCCCCAATTTATTGCGCATATAAAACCACGCCTCCCTTTCGCCTACAACCCAACGAAAAGGTATAGTGCCATTTTTATCATATGCCATTTCAACAATGTTGAAATCCCCATAGAACAACATGGTGGCAACTGGCAAAGAGTCTGCAAGCCATTGAAAAAGCAAGCAGTGCTCCACAACATCATTAGAGGCATAAATATTGATAATCCCAAAGGAATGATTCTCAATATTGAGAAGATTCCAGACAGCCCGCCGGGAGGGATCCACCCCATGGTCAACCACATAAGGAAGCAACCGCGGGGCCAAAAGAGTAGCTACTCCACCACGACCAGCCTCATGCAAGGCACAAAACAAAGTGCTGGCTAGCCAAATAGAGCGACAAGCCGAAGCAAGCAAAAAACCTAAGATTTTAACTTCCTGGAGACAAAGCACTTCATTCTACGAAAAATTCTTCAAAGTATTCCTAACAGAAAACTTTCTTGAGAGGTCTGTGAGACCTCGAACATTCCATGAGAGAAAATTCATGGAAATTCATCCATGTTTGTAGAATCCTAGTCCTCTTCACACAGGGAAGATAAGCTATTCTTCAAAAACTCTTACGGAACTGAACCCAATTGAATAGAGGGAGAATACCTCCACTTTTTTGGTACATATTCACTTTTTTCTGGTGGAGGAGACCTGCTGTGAGAACGCCATTGGGTCTCCACACTGGTGGATACTACCGGTTGAGCACATAAAACTGTAGCAGCCTAGGGCGCAGCCTACAACCTGGGCTATAAAATAATAGAAGCCCCTCCTGTGGGAGTGGCCTTCCCCTTCTTTGAAGGGTTTGAAACCTGCTGGGTCATTTTAGGGGCTTTGGAAGCCGACCCAGAACCATGTGACTTATTTTTCCGATTGGCGACCGTGGTCCACTTTGTGTCTGCCTTAGCCGAAGGCTCTATCTGACGAGGCTTTTTGGCACCCCGTAACTAAGAAATAGTACGAGGAATTGACAAAGGGAAGTCCCTAATCTTATGATCAGCTGATTGGTACTGGTAGCATGTGTTGGGAAGGTTAAAATATGTGATTTTCTGGGAGTGGTGAATATCCCCGATTTGAAGGTCAACAGTCTCTTTCAAATCTTTGGATAAATCAGCTTCCACACAAACCCTCTTCTGAGGATGGGCTTGAAAGAACTTATCAAGTTCAATGCAAACAACCTTCCCCAAAGAGGAAGCAATATGGTGCAAGAAGGGCACACATGGCAAGGGCAACCCGGGAAACTCAATCCAGACCGGCACACGCATTTTGGTGTCCTCAGAGACAGCAAAGTCCCAAGTCCAGGACTGGAAAACCAACAAGGAGGAATAGACATACCAGGGTCCATGATCCATGATAGCTTGGACATGGGTAACTTCCGCAAAGCGAAACAAGAAAATAACCCAATCTTTTAGCACACTTTCAGGGGGAGTCCTCCCAACAAAATAACCCATAAGGGTGTGTTTTTCAAGCCATTGGCATGCAGAATCAAAATCAGGTAAAGGTAAAACTACATTAGTACGAGTGTCAGAATGCTTAGCTCGTGAAAGACTTTCGGAACAAATTTTTGAGGGCATTTGTTCTGTGGGGGAGCCATTAAACTGCGCCATCGAACCACTAACACTAGCAAGAATTGTCAGGTTAGAGCTGGTTGAAGGCATAATAAACCCCTAAAACCATAGTAAATGCAACCGTACGCAATGGAGGAACCAAAATCCTACGCCATAAGCATAGTATGATGTAGGAGGGGCCACAAATGACCTCAGAAAACTCGAAACCCTAACAGAGCTCCGAAAGCTATCGTTCAACCGAAATAAAAACTTATAATTTCTCACTTTTTTGTTTTTAGTTTATATAGATTCAAGACTCTTCCTTACTTATTTTAATAAAAAAACATAAAAGGAGAAAATTATAATATCTGCCATCAATTTGTGGAATTATTTTTCTAAGTTGGCTTTCACTTATTGTGATGCGAAATATTAGGGAGTACATAATTACAAATTAATGGGAGTGAATATGGCAATAATTTTTAAGCACACATAAAATGAGCCACATTTCTATGCTTTGTATTTTACTTACTTAAAAATCATAGTTGTTAGCTAAATACTTATACGGAAGAAATCATGCACATAGAACAATAAATTTTTGTTTTTACTAATAGTATTCTAGAAGATGTCATGGCAAAAAATTATCGGTCATCCAGAGTCACCTTATGGTTGCGTGGATAGAAAATGGGTCCCCGTCGACCAAATGTAAAAAAAACAATAGTTTGAGATGAGTTCATTGTGATCAAATCACCTTATATATTTTTTTCTATAAATATAGTTATATGGAGTCTCAAATATGCAAATATTTGGGCTTGTAAGGAATTGTTGGAAGAGAATAGGATTAGGAAAATTGAGAAGTTCTTCATCAGGCATTTTTAAGTGTGTAAATTTGAAAGCTATTGTTCATAGACTATCTTTGATTTTGTAGACGTTATATTATATTAATAGAATCAATCAGCAGGCACTAAGCTAGGAACCTAAGTTAGTAATAATAATGGAGGTGTTCAAATATCAATCTAAATCAGTGGTGGAGAATGTGTTGGTGATGAAGAGCGGCCATGAAGATTCTAGTTATACTATTAATTCTCTTTCAGTTTAGGTACCTTGATTCTATTTCACACTAACTTCTTTCTTTAGAGATGGTGATTTTTATTGTTGATTTTAGGAGAAAAAGCTTACAACTTTTTATGAATTTTTTTATGGGTGTAGATAAAGATGGTTCAGGCCATGAAACCAATACTAGAGGGTGGAATTTATGAAAATATGAGACTGAAGTTGAATGGTGGAGGCATATTTAGGATAGAATATTTTGGGTGTGCCACCGGGTGGAATACTCTTCTGGTGGCAGAAGGGGACAACACAAAATTTGAAGTTTATTTTGCTAGTCTTTCGTCAAATGATTTCAATTCACTTTTCTAAATGTTGCCTCCCCACCAACAACCCTATGCCGATGTAGATAACGATGTTGATAACAATTTAGTGGCTACAAGATCTTACTTTGTAGTGGTTGTGTGTGGATCACATTTTAGACGTCTCTTTCCATGAAAAAGCCTACATTTCTGTCATTCTTCTTTGAGTCTCCACTAGCTTTCACGGGTGAGTAATAAACCATAACTTTTCCAGATATGTGTTCCATGATAAGACATAAATGCAGGAGCCCAAGAGTGTTCAATAAAGAAGATCTATTTTGGTCAATGGGTTGCCTTCACATTTTTTTAAGAATTTTAGAGATTTAAGACAAAGAGACCCCATCTCCCCAATTCTATTCACTATAATGGCAGAATGCCTAGGGAGGAACTTGAATAGATTGGTTGATCAAGGAGCTCTGATGGGTTTACGTCCTTCGTCTAGTAATTTAGTTAGCTCTCATCAACAATTTGTTGATGAGCCTATTATAATGGGGAGATCAATAGTGGATGAGGCCAAAATTCTAAGAAATGTTTTAGATAGCTATGAAGGAGCATCAGGTCAAAAGATTAATATTCAAAAGAATTCCTTATTTTTCTTCAACACTTTGGTTAGAAGGTAGAACATGATAGAAATTATTTTTGGCTATAGAGTGGATGCTCTTCCTTCAATATATCTTGGTCTTCCCTTGGATCTTAAGCCTTCTGAGTCTTTTTGGAATTCCTTGGTGGATAGATTCAATAAAAAGTTGGTGGGGTGGAAAGGAGCTCTTCTCAGTCAAGTTGGTAAGATTCAACTCCTCAAGGCCACTCTTCAGAACCTTTTGATATATGCTCTTAGTCTTTTTAATAATCCTCTTAAATATGAGGATGCCATTGAAAAATCTCAGAAACATTTTGTCTGGTCTAGGGTTGAAGAAAGGAGGTGTCTATTCCTTATTGATTAGGACTTAGTTTGCAAACCGAAGAAGCTTGGGGGATTGGGCCTCAGAAAAATCAAAACTATGAATAATGCTCTCCTCGCTAAATAGATATGGAGAATGGAAGAAAATCTTAAAAAGCAAATATCTGGCCAACTGTGGCTCTCTAAATTCTTTGTTGGATTCTAAGTGTCTGCCCCATGGTTCGGCTCTATGGAATGATATTATAAAATGTAGAAAAATCCTTCACTTGGGTGTGGGGTGGAGCATAATAAATGGGAATCGTGTGAGGTTCTAGGAGGATAGATGGATCATGATGAAACCTTTAATTTCCTTTGACAATTTCAAATAATGGGTGGACATTTATAAGGCTAATTTATGAACTCTAGCTAAATATTATTGGAGGGTTCGGTGCTAGGTGAACCTTTGTCAGATAAGTATGGATATTTCGCCAATCCAATCCTCCCTAAGGGCTTTCAGAATAGAAATGAAATTTTAGGAGGAATGCTTGGTTTGGATAGCTAGTTCATCAAGTAACTACTTTGTTTCTTCGAATGTCTCTTTGATGTCTTTATCCCCAGGCCCTCCTCCCTTTTGGGCCAAATCTTGGCTTACCTACTTGACCCCTAAGGTTAATATTTTGTTTTGGATTCTTCTTTAGAACAAGGTTCTTTCAAAGGATAACCTCTGTAAGAGGGGTTTTCAGATCCCCAACTGCTCCTACCTCTGTACGTGTGCAGCGAAAATGGCTAACCATATGTTTATTCACTGTCCTTTTGTGAATTCTATCTGAGAAAGGTTCTACTATCTTTGGAGGATCTCCTAGGTGTCACCTAGTACAATTAAAGATCAATTTACTTAGTGGGTGGTGCCCTCCTTTAATCCACATATTCGCAAGCTATGGTCTTTAACTTTCCCTTATATTGCTTGGGTTGTGTGGAAGGAGAGAAACAATAGAGTTTTTAGGGATAAGGAATCTTCTGAGGAACTTGTGTTTGAAAACAAATTTAGGCTCATTGTGGAAAAATTCAAATTGGCTCTTTATCATGAGGTGTCGAAGGATTCTATGGTCTATTTGGCTTATGACTTTGAGATGGCCAAAGTTTGGGAGATTAAAGTAGATGTGTCTAGGGCTTTCAAACCTGCTAAATAGAACCGTGATGGTGTCTTATGTTTTCACCCTCCTAAGGGTTGGATAAAAGCCAATTTTTATGGGGCGGTTGAAGGGAATCCAAGAAACATAGGAAGCGGGGGTGTGTTATGTGATGATAAATACATCTTTATTTCAGTGGTTGTTATCTCTTTGGGGAAACAAACAAATTATTTAGGTGAAGCTATAGGATCCTACCAGGTCATAATTTTGGCTAAATGTATGAACTTTAAGAATATTTGAATGGAGGGCGACTCAAAAAATATCATTGATTGTCTCCTAGGAATTTCCCCCCATCATGGACTATAAATTACTAGATTGATGAAGCTAGGGCCACTTTATCCAACTTTGAAAAAGTTAAAATTTCCCATATCTATAGGGAAGTGAATGGTGTGGAAAATTTTTTTGCCAATGAGGGAATAAGACATAATAGATAGGTGACTTGGCATAATTACAAAGATTTGGATGCTGACATCAAAACCCTAATCAACTATGATTGCACTCATGGGAGAGAAGCCACATTTAAAGATGATTAAAGAGAAAGGTGCCAAGTACCGAGATCTCATAAGATTTGATGGAAAATTTGTAATTAATATGACAGATGGGTTGCGCTTGCACATTTTGTGGGTGCTTTGGTTTTGTTGTGAACTCATAAGTTTGTATTTTCATGGTGTGGGAAATTAGAAAAAGAGATTGACGACAATGGGTGAAAGCAGGAAAATATTTGATCCAACTATGTGTACAAAGAATAAAGACAATTCCAAGGCTTGGAAGAAAATTGAGAAATGAGTGCTTCAACCATTCATTGAAAGACTTCATGGTCCAAACATCAGGGATATTGATTATTTTGCTATACATTGAAATAAAGGGGAGATTATCCTCTTTGGGAGGAAGGTGTTGGTGGATGAGGGACTTGTTGGAGAAGTGACTAGTCTCACTATTGATGGTGTGAAATTTTATCGTGACAGGATATAATTGAATGAAGCTATTGTCAGCTTTCCGAAGTCAAAGGAGGAGAAAAAGATACTGGTTAAAGTCTCTAATAGCTACTTCAAGTCAAGTAGGATGAAGAAAATTTGGAGGGAGGTTCTCGGAGTTCTAATGGAATATATAACACTAGATGGGAGATTCACCAGAGTCTCCAGGTATCACTTTTTTTTACTCAACCATTTTAGATATAAGGTTAGGGTTTATTTCCCCTACTACTTGCTATGTTCTTTGAAAAATAGTATTAAGGAGTTTAGAAAATATCCTAATAAGAATGTGGTCCTGCATGCTGGCCTTATTCAGCTCATTTATGAGGACTTCAAAAATATGTTGGTTGCCTCTAACCTTATCACAACCTCGGCGTCAGAGGGTTATGAAACTGAGTCGAGCTCGCCTAAGGATATCAAGGGTTCAGACCTAGATTGGGTGGATGAGGTTACTCCCCCTCCTAGCAAAAAAATGAAGAATTCCCCTTCTGCTAAACCCTCAAATAAAAATACTAGTCCTAGGAGTACTCCTCTCGAAGCATCTGCAACGAAGGAAAAGATGATGGATGAGCCCCCTGTGGAAAAACTAGTGGCCTATTCTGAGGATACTCTAGATGAAGACAATGTTGAACCTTCTAGAAAGGATGTTTCCTTTGCCTCTTTCCATTCCATTAACAGAGAATATAGGCCTAGTCCTCATGTGGACTTGAATCCTGATGACCTTGTTTTAGAGCCGAAAAGGGATTTTTATGGTGACATCTTTTCCCTAGCCAAAAAGGGAGTGATTGAAAACTTTAAAATTCTGAAATGGGATTTTCATGAAATTAAAGACCTCAATCTTAAAAAGAGAGCTACCACCAGCAAAATGGAAATACCAAAAGCTAAAGTGGTAGAACAAAATTTGGCTGAGAATTTACAGACTGTGGATGAGAAGATGACCATGGTTGATTACCTCCAGAAAGAGGTAGACTTCACTAAAAATATTAAGAAGGATGGCGACAACCTTGAACAATAGTTTGAAAAGATCATGGAAACCCTGAAAGAAACTATAGAACACAACCATAGAATCGTTAAAAACAACTCTACTATCTTAAGAGATCTAGCTGAAAAAATGGAAAACACTCAGCAGGGTCTTCTAATTGTGGATTTGGATGCTGAGAAAAACAAAAACAAGGTGGAGGAATTGGGCCCTTTAAAGAGAACTAAATCCAACATGAAGAAAATATTGGACACGATGCCTCTAGATACCTAGGACCAAAATATGGTGGCTCAAGATTTGGACAACCTGGAAGCAAAAGTGGAAGAGACTTTAAATTCTCTAAGTTAGGTTTGGTTGTGTTTCTTGCTGTTGCTAGTTTTTGGCTATCCTTTTGCTTGGTTTTAGCTGGTGGCTATTGTTTTTCCTATTTTTCTTTGTTGATCAGTCGTTCTATTCCTGGATTCTCTAATGCTTTATCATTTTATGGTCTGTAAAGTTTGTGGTTTTGGGTCCCTGTAAAACCCATTTTTCCTCAATCAAAAAAGAAGAAGTTCTACTCCTGTGTACGTTTCAAGTGACTATGAGGATGTCATGGGAGATATATATCTACACTAGTTTAACACAGACTCATATCATTCTTAAATGCCCGGCTAGAAGATATAGCTAATGGGGGTTGCATGTTTAGATCTCTGGTAGGTCGTAATTCAAGGACCCACTTAATGGAGGACTGAGGAACATTAGGGGATATTGATTGTCACTTTGAATATGAATTTAAGAATCTTGTGAGTGAGGTGGATATAAAGCATAATCTTTTATCATATTTCTTTCTTTTTTCTTCTTCAATAAAATTCTTGAAATTTTCTAATTTAAACTACATTGTCTTTATGTGGGTATCAAAAATTAAATCATGATGAATTGTTTATATGGACAGGGATTTATCGAGAAATAAAAATGGGAATCCTTCAAGGTACCCTAGTTTGGGCCAAATTCAAAGGAGGTGGAGAGTGTAAGGGTGTTGGGAGAATTTCCATTTCATCCCATGACAAAGGTGAGGAAAGGTGAGGAGGAGGACTTCAGGAGAAGTGTAGGCAACCATTACAAAGCACTCTTTGAGAATATTGTTGAAGCTCATTTTGGATGTGAGTGTTTGATAGATGAATTCTTTTCTAGAATTAGTAAAAGAAAAACTGCAAAGTTTGAGGAGTATTTGTCCAATCAAATAGAACTAGTTGTTGGGCTTCTCATAAAAAATTAGTAGTTACTAATTTTGATGACCTCTTCAGCCAAATAGAATTAGTTGTTATACTTCTCCTTAAAAATTATCTTTTAAAATCGGTTGTTAAGTTTTAGGAGTATCGCTCCAACCAAATCGGAATATTTCTTGTCCTTCTAATTAAAAATAACTGTAAAAGAGTAATTGCTAAGTTTGAAGAGTATCTCCTCAATTAAATAAAATTAATTTTTATCTTTCCTTTTAAACCATAATATTTAATAATTGTAGTGTATGTGTTTATCTTAAAAAAATGTTGATTCTATTATCTTCCATCAAAATGGAACAATTGTTTGTCTGCTTTTATTTCATTTCATTCTTAATGTACTCCATGAGACTTAAATTTCATGATTTTATAATCATATTTTCATATTTATTCTAATTTTTTTTTTCAAAATTCTACTATATAAAAATAGAGGTTTTTTAATAGTTTTTGTTAATTTTTAAAAAATATTGGTCTAACATATATTTAATTCAACCAAGAAAACCAACACATAGAAAATAATTCTAAAAGGTATGAGAAAAATATCAAGATCATCTTGGAAGATCATGGCATAGACACAACTAATAACCTAATTCCATAAAAACAAATAGAACATTAGGAAAATATCAATTTATTTTATACTATTGGAATTTTTTGGACCTTTGAAACACATTGAAGTCGAAAAAATATATAAGGTATATCAAAAAATGGACTTGAGAAAAAAATAAGAAGGGAAAAACTCACTTATATCACATTATTACCAATGGGTCAAATAAGGTCATATCACACTATAAAGTGAGAGGGCTCAAGCAAAATATGGCATGGAAATATTGAGTCTATAATAGATGGAAATAAAAAATTATATCAAATAATTGGAATAAGACTACGAGGGGAACCTTGATCATAGGCTCAACTAAAGTGATAAAGAGGAACATGAAGCAAATCCTATGAAATTAGTTAGAAGTGAAGAGGAAAAGGGGCAAAAAATAGTTGTAATACCCCTCCATTTTGCAATGTTGTACAAATAGTGTTGTTCTGCTTAATTGTGCTTTAGTTTTTATTTGAACTTTGACCATGGTACTCGGTTATTGTTTGATCACTATTTTTTTATCATGATGTGGTGATGTATCTTGATGTGATGATACTGTATTCAGATGTTAATATGATGGCATTTTTTGGATTAGCTTAGTGTATATTCAAATTAATAATGTTTTATGCTTTTGATTAAAGTAATATGTTAGATACATCAGCTAGTAATATTGTATTGGTGAAGGGGATGGTATTGCATCAATCACTTGCGAGTGCCCTTCGATTCTATGATTTCCTCTTCACGGTGTGTTTTAACTATGACATATATATGCTTGTGGATATACTCGTTCATACATTGACATGTACAGGACATCGACTCTACCTAGTTTTAAAAGGTTTGAGCATGTCCATTTCCCAACAACATTCGATTGGGAGATAGTAGCTAGGTTTTGCATGCCAAGTCACCACCCTAGTCATAGTAGGTCATCAGGTCTTAGTCAGGTTGAGTTTCTTTAAATATAGTCCCTTCTCTTCAATTATTTAATCACATGTTATTAGGGTAAATAAATTCTTTTGTAGTTAAATTGTTAATTAAACATATCTGGTTTAATGTTAGAAAAATGGTTCAATTAATTAATTAATTTAATTTAATTAATAAATAATTTAATCGTGGATTAGATTATTTTATTAATTAATTAAATTGACTATGTTGAAATAAGTTATGTTATTCATTTTAGAGTTATGGAAATATTGTTGAGATTTAATAAATTAAAGGAAAAATAATTTTCATTCCTTTTTAGAAAAGTTTGAATTCAAAAATTGAAAAAGAATGATATTTCCTATTCTATTTTGAAAAATATTGAAAGAAAATAACAAAGAAGGAAGAGGAATTGTTGTTTAGGATTTTGGATTTTTTGGTGAAACAAGTTGAAATTCTTGGAGAAGCTAGAATCAGAAGAAGGAATCAAAGCTTCATTGGCAACCTTGCAAGCTTGGGAATCAGGTTCTTCCTTGTGAAATTAATTTGTATTTTGAAAAGTTGCAAGATTATATTAGGTTGATTGGAAATTATTGGGAACCAAGTATGAATTGCAAAAAAAACCCATGTTTAATCTTGCTTCAAAAATTGGAAGAAAACCTCTCTTTAGAAATGAATTGCTTCAAAAGAAAAATGAGATTCTTGGATGTAAATGTTGTTTTTATTTTGTTTCTTAATTTGCTTTGTAAATTCAGTATATAGAAATGTAATATGTATATATATACATATATATATATATATATAGATTGACATATACATATATATGCATATATGTATATACATATTTTTAATATATTTCAAATAGTAGAGTTATGCTAGCAATTTTTTTGAAAACCAATAGGCGGATAAAAATCTGCAGTGTTTTAAACCCTTTGTTTTTTGTATTTAAAAAAAAAATACATATAAAAAATATATTTTTTCGCAGTGGGTTTGGAGGAGCCGCTGGGGGCTCACCCCACCGCACCCCCATGGGAGGCACATGGGGGGAGCCACGCCCAACATGACCCCCATGGCTCGCCCACTGCTAGATGTGGTGGCTGCCTACACAGTCGTTGCCACCATTGCCGTTGGGCGGTTGTGCTGTGTATAGCGCCACCAGAGATGGTGGCTGGCTGTGTACACAACCACCACCACCATCAGTGGTGCCCTTCCTGTCTGCGATGACTCTATGTGGCAACATCTGTAACCTGTGGCCCAAGGAAATCCATGGCCCAACCTTTATGGTTGGCATGCGGCCCGAGGCCGAAGTTTGTTCTTTTCAAATAAATAAAATAAAATATTTATTTTATCAACTTAATATATATTAATATTATTGTTATATTATAATATTAATTATTAATATATATTATATTTATTATAATATGTATTAATGGTTAATGTTATATTATATAATAATATAATATTATATATATTTGTTTTATTTAATTATATATATATATTATATGTATATGTATTTAAGTTATGTTTTTTCTTGAAGACATGATTTAAGTCAAATTGAGAAAATTGAAAACATGATAACTTTAGTAAATCATTATTTTATTTTAAAACATTATTTTTAAAGGAGAAGTAATTTTGATTTAAATAATATGATTTTAAGACAAGTTAATTGCTTTAAAATGGTTAAATGGGAAAAGAGGAAGAAATAATTATTTTATATCAATAAATTTTGATTTGTAGAATTAACTGGTAACTTTATCATTATTTAAACGCAAGTAGGGAAATTAAATAATTAGTGTTAATTTCTCCCTTATTTGAAAATACGTATTTTAATTCAATTTTATTAATGTGATAAATTGTTGAATGTTAATGAGGAAATGGATTTAGTAAATCCAAGGTAGATTTAAATTCTTTTCTTCTCTCTCATCTTGATTGTGAACTATTTTTTTATCATTTGGGGGAAAATTGAGTTAGAGAATGATAAGTCTTCCAAATGGGTTATCATACTATGTTAGTCAACCTTTGGATTGCCTTGGGTAGTGCATTTAAATGTATATAGTTTGTTTCCCAGTTATGATGAATGGGAATGGGTTGACTGTATGTCATGGATAGGGATTTGGTATCCTTAGGTCGCACTTGTGTACCCTTGGGTTGTGGAGTTGTTCCACATTTTGTTTTAGAGGAGTGGCTTGCAACGAGGGCCAACACACAAAGGGGTGCCAAGATAATTCATTGTAAGTTAGTTAATCAAGTGATAATAAAATTAACTGATTAGAGGATTTTGTAGTATCAAACACTTAATAAGATAGTTATGCCTCGCTCATGGACACAAGGGCTTGTATAGACCTAGATTGAGATGAGAAGGCCTAGAATGGAAAGATCGTTATCTTGTCTCTACGACAGATAATTTATTCCACATTGGATTACATGAGGGGTCATAAGTCATTAGAGGTTACTAGGATAGCCCGAGATGGGGGTCAAGGCCTAGGAAGACTCACCAAGATAACCCATGTAACATTGTGATGACACTTATCCTAAGTCAGTAGTATGTTTGCATCGATGATGCAATTGATTATGTAATTCTAGAAGCATCACAACCATTGTGCTAAGTGATGTAATTGTATTTATTCTAGTTCAGTTATGTTTTAGCCTATGTCTAGAGGTAGATGGTCTTGGCTAAGAATCTTTGTTACAATCTCCTAGCATGGGGGGTGGACTTTTAGGTTCCACTTGGTTGGGTGGAACATGCAGTTTACTTCATTGATTTATTTTTTTCTTCTTGATTGTGTGGACGAGATTTCTAGTTGGGGAGCTCGTAGGATCCAATTTCATTTCATGCCTTATTTATTTCATTTGATCTTGTTATTTACTACCCCTCATTTTTTATGAAGGTGGAAAGTTGTAATTGTAACCATATTTTTTGGACTTTCCTCATTCGAGGAATGAGAGATGTAATCATATTGTTTAATTATGGATAAATGAAATTGAAAGTTATCTCTTATGCTTTGATTTAATTTATCTTATTTGAAATGTATGTGTTTAATTTCTTAAGTAAATAAATTACATGGTTTAGATTCATGTTTTTGGTTGAGGTTCTAAATAACCTATGTCTCGTAACCTTAGGGGTTGTTGGCATTGGTTAGTGAACTTGCATGTTAATTGTACTTAAACAAAAAAAAAATAGTCAGTTTAAGTAGTTGTTTGCAACTTCCTCTAGGGTTGTGTGGTGGGTCATTACACATGGTATCAGAGCCTAGGCTTAAAAATTGGGTACTCTGGGATTATGATGGACCCATTAAGCTTTTAGATGTTTAGGATTTTAAGTTGTCTAACTTGCCTAATACCTTGATGAATTTTTGTAGGATTATGCCTCCCAGATGTGGAAGAGGTAGAGGGCATGGACGTGGCCATATAGGTGGTCGTGGTGGGAGTCAACATGAATCTCCTCCTCTTGTTCCTCTTATTCCAGATCAAGAAGAACATCAGGCATCTCAGAATTCACTAGGGGTTAGTGATCGTTAGCAAGATCCACCAGGGATTGAGGCTTTGCATAGAGAACTTGAGGAGGATTTGGCACTCCTTGGTCACAAACCGGTTGAGGTTCAGGTTAATCTAGTTGTGAGGTAAGTTCCACCCCAGTTTGAGTTGCATATGAGGGACTTACTCAGGTTACATCCTCCATTGTATGATGGATCAAGCACTAGTTTAGAGGTCGAGACTTGGCTTATAGACCTTGATAGGTGTTTTTCTATGCACCCATATGCCAGTAATACCAAAGCGCGTTACATTATCATGTAACTAAGAGGGTTCATATCCACATTGTGGAGACTTGAGGAGCAAAAGCTGCATATTGATATTCACTTAATATCTTGGGAGATCTTCCTAGAGCGATTCAGAGCTTGTCTCCTATTTGAGAATTGGAGTAAGTGTTGAGGTGATGAGTTTCATGCCTTGTGCTAGATGGCCTTATCTATTGAGCAATATGAGTGATGCTTTTATAAGCTCAAACAGTTTGCAGGGATAGGTGATGATGAGACTATGTTGGTGCACAATTTTTTTAGGGGATTAAATGCTCATCTTAGTAGAGGTGTGAATGTTTTCAAATCCAAAACCATGGAGATAGCAGTGGAGAAAGCATGTCTTGTTGAGGAGAATCTAACCATGGCACTAGGAGGTCACATGGGTGTACAGATTGGCAGTAGTTCAATGATAGGGACTAGTGCTCGAGGAGGTCACCCTCAGGGAGGTATACCTCCTAGATCTCAGTAGGGGCCATCTCAGGGTGGTCAACAAAATTAATAGGTATCGCAAGGGAAACTTAAAGGTTTCCAATAAAGGTAGGGGGATAGAAATTAAAGGCATGTGAAATGCTTCAACTTTGATCAGCCAACACAAAGTTCACAATCTAGTGCACCATCTGGAGGTAGATGCTATGGCTGAGGTATGAGGTGTTTTTCTTGTGGCCAACAGGGTCACATAGCGAGAATGTGTCCCAATAGGGGCACATTAGGTTTTTCTCAGGAACTAGCAGCATCTGAGCCTACAGTTGGTGATGCAGGTAGAGGGCATCAACTTTTTGCAGTGGTTGATAACTACCAAGTAGAGAATTAGGGAACTATCATCAAGTCATATGATATGTTGATGGGTAACCCAGTTACCATCTTATTTCATTATAGAGCATTAGACTCCTTCATTTCTTTTTCCGTCGTGACGTGATATAGACTGGGTGCAGTAAGGCAAGTCGATAGGTGGCAGGTAGAGTTAGCTTTGGGTGCAAAATTTGCATCACATTCCCTTGTGCCAGAATGTAGATTGGAAATTGGACCTCTCCATACTACGATGGACCTCCGAGTTATTCCTAAGGTTATTATGATATTGTCATAGGGATGGATTGGTTGGAGGCGCATAGTGTGGTGAAATATTATTGATGTAAGTCGATTCAATGCATTGAGACATTTGGTAGAGAGGTAGGGACAGTGGGAGTCTAGAGCCTAATTTCTTTGAGGGTCATCTATGTAGTTGAGAAGGTGTGTGCATTAGGGTTGCTAGTTGTTTGTTGTTATAGTGGATGATTTAGATCTAAGAGGTGGAGAAGAGAAATTTTCTCTTGATAGTCACCATATTCTTCAGGAGTATTCCGATGTCTTTCTAGATGAGATTCCAGGGATGCCACCTTAGAGGAACATAGACTTCAAGATTGACCTTGTACTTGGATCATAACCCATTTCTCGAGCTCCTTATCGTATGAACACCCAGAAGCTGAAAGAGCTTCACTTGCAGCCTGAGGAGTTGTTAGAGAAGGGATCCATTCACCCTACTGTCTCACCATGGGGAGCACCAATTATATTCATGAAGAAGACAGATGGTGATAGGGTAGGGTTTGATGGAACACTCACTGTTCCATGCTCTGGATCCTTGTTTGCAAGATCTCCTTGGTGTCTTTCTTCACCATCTGAACCTTTAGGAATCTCCCCATATCTAGGTGCCCCTGGGTCTCCTTACCAACCCCACTATCATGACAATTCAACTTACCAAGCCAAACTTGGTGCACTACCACCTATTCTTCCTCTAGCCCTTAATCTTCCCTAAAGGCTAATTACTCCCAACTCTCAAAATTGTTCTTGTAGTGGTGTAGAGATGTTTCTCCTAGCTTCACACCATCCTTCTAGGGTTCTTGGAAGTTCACCAAACTCCTTTCTTCCATCGCTCTCACCAAACCCTCATCTAGGGTTAAAAAGGCTACTAGCCTTTGAGCCCCAATTAGGTCTCCAATTCCTAGAAAATCGGCTGGTTCTCCAAACTTTTCCAAAGAAACCAGAATCTTTTTTCTGGATTCATGGTCCTAATGCCCATCCCTTAAGGATTCTGGAGGTCTTCATTCTCACCTGACCGTACACAAACCTAACCTTCAATTTAGCAAACTTTAGGTCTTTTCCCTGTGTTTTTGCAGACTGTCAAGGTTTCTTCTCACCAAATGAATTGATGGAGTCTCCTCAACATACTCACAAATTGGTGACCATCACTCCATCCCTTTCCAATAGGAAACTTTCTTTGAACGGGCACCCCTGCATTTCATAGTGCTTTGCACTTGTTGTCTCTCCTAGTCGGGCACTGCCAAGGTCGCCTAGGAGTAGACTTTATTCATGCCTTCCAAACTACTAACTACTCCTAAACCTACTATAATTACAACCATGGAGTCTAGCCTCATTCCCTGAAAGCCCGTACACTAGGTACAGTGGGAAAGAGAATTAAAACCCCATTCTTGACAGGTCACCAGTCAGATCAACAACTAAAACAACCAAAAATTAACTACCAAACACACCTGCAAATTGAACACTCACCTTAAAGACTACCACACAAGATTAGAACATAAAAAATACTACAAACTATAATAAACTATAGAGCCATGATCGCTCCTGATCACACAAACTTAAAGCAAACACATAATTTCACACATACTTCTCACTGTCCACACTTAGCATTCATGAATTTTTAAAATTACAAAAGCTTCCAACACCTTCCAACCTTGCTCAAAGGTCGAAGAATTCCATAAATAGGTCAATGAAAGTAGTTATGCCTTCCTTTGGTTAGACATTACATTTGTCTTTGTGGCAAAGGTGCAAAATGGGCCATTTCGCCACTTTTGCCAATTTTCTAGAGAACTAGGAAAAGTGATTTCAGACCTCATAAACCTTTCCACTCTTGATCACTCCTAATCAATAAATGTTATTAAGCCTCTATTTCTAACTCAATGGTCAACATGACCTTCTTGGAAAAACATTAAAACAAAAATGCATCCTAGACTTCTCCCTAAAGCCTAGTGTTTCCTAGGTGTTTCCTAGGTGCTCCTGCACCATTCTCCCCTTCTGCACAAGCTCTAAGGAATGTGAGGAGAGCGTAAAGAGACATCTATGCCTTGATTCTTGCACTAAAATTTATCTATCCATGTGGCCTCAGATTCGGGCTCGTCCTTCCACTCGATGAGGTGCTCCATGTACACTCTCTTCCTTGTATATTTCTGCACTCTTGAATCCAGGATGCTCTCTGCTTGTAGTTTGTCTTGAATAGATAAGGGTATGTTGCTTACATCTTTGAAGATCTCCTTACTAGCTTGATCCAAGTTAGTGACTGATCCTTTGTATCTGACCAAATCAGCAACATTGAAAATAGGTGAAATTCCCAAATCAGTAGGTAACTCCATCTTTTATGCATTCTTCCCATACTTGGATAATACCTTGCATGGTCCCATCCTTTTCATCTATAATTTGGTTGATATACCCTTATGCAACCTTGATTTTTTAAGGTGAACCATGACATAATCTCCTACTGCAAATTGCAAATCCTTCCTTGACATATCTATCTTCTCTTTCAACTTTTGTCTAGCCTCGATGACTGTCCTCTTTACCTGCTCCTGAATCTCTTTCATGGTTTGAGTGAAGTCTTTTGCATGTCCACTCCTATTTTCCATAGCTCCTAGATCCCTAAGCTCACATATACCTCTTGGGTGCATTCCATACACAATCTCAAAAGGACTCTTCCCTGTGGTCTGGTTTACACTATCATTATAGGCATACTCAGCCTGTGAGATTACCATACCCCAAGTCTATCCATATTCCTTAGTTAGAAACCTTAGTAGGTTACCTAGCACCCTATTAACCACCTATGTTTGACCATTGGTCTGAGGATGGTAAGCTGATCCAAAAGACATGTTGGTGCCTAATCTGCTCCATAGAGTCTCCCAAAAGTGACTCATGAATTTAACATCCCCATCTAAAACAATACTTAAAGGAAATCCATGAATCCTTACAATCTCCTTGAAGAAAAGGTGAGCTATATAGCTTGCATCATGAGTGGTTTTTCAAGGAATAAAGTGACTCATTTTGTCGAATATGTCCACCACTACATACACACTATCAAAGCCAGTCTTGATCTTAGCAAGTCCTACCACAAAATCCATGCTCACAAACTCCCATGGTCTATTAGGAATGGGTAAGGGTTGATATAGGCCTGCATTACTAGCTCCTCCCTTAGCTTTCATACACAAAACACATTGCTCCACATACCACCTGATATCTCTTGCCAACTGAGGCCAATAGTAGAACCTTTGCACTAGTTCTAATGTCTTATTGATGCCAAAATTCCCACTAAGACTTCCATTATGCTTTTCCTAAATGAGGTTTTCTCTCATTGACCCTTTTGGAACACATAACTGATTCCCTTTAAACAAAAATCCACTTTTGCAAAGTATACTCTGAGTATTGGCTATGAAAATGATTCTCAAAGTTAGAACATACCTTGTAGGCCTATGAGAAATCTTCATCCTCCCCATAGAGATCTTTGAAGCTCTCTATTCCAATGCTCTTGATCTATATCTCTTGGACTATCAGCAATATTCTACTCAATGCATCTGCTACCTTGTTCATTTGTCCCTTCTTGTGCTTGATGGTGAAATTAAAAGCTTGGACGTACTCCATCCACTTCAAGTGTCTATTGCTCAACTTTTCCTGGGTGTTGATATAACTAAGTGCTTGGTTGTCTGTAAAGACCACAAACTCCTTGGGTAGAAGGTAATGCCTCCACTTCCTAAGTGACTGAACCAAAGAATAAAGTTCTAGATCATAGGTAGATTACTTCTTCTTGGCTTCATTGATCTTTTCACTCAAGAAAGCTATGGGCATGCCCTCTTGACTAAGCACTCCTCCTGCTGCAACTCCACTAGCATCACACTCCACAGTAAACAATTTGTCAAATCTTGGCAATAAGAGAATAGGTTGAGTTGCCACTTCTTGTTTCAATTTATCAAATCATTTCTTAGCCTCTTGAGTCCACACAAACTTAGTTTTCAAACCACCCTTGATTGTCTCTAGAACTGGTGCACATATGTGACTAAAGTTTCTAATGAATTTCTTATAAAATTGAGCCAATCCATGGAAAATTCTTACCTCAGTCCCTATGGTTGGTGTAGGCCATTTTAGGATAGCTTCCACCTTGCTTGGATCCATTTTCAGTGATCCTTGAGACACTACAAAACCCAAATATACAAGTTCTTGTTTGAAAAACTCACACTTATCTAGGTTGATGGCTAGCTTCTCCTCTTGTAATCTTCCAAAAACCAACTCCACATGTTTGAGGTGTTCTTATGTTGTCTTTCTAAAGATGAGTATATCATCAAGATATACCACCACAAATAACCCTGTAAAGTCCTTGAGTACTTCATTCATGAGCCTCATGAATATTCTAGGGGCATTAGAGAGGCCAAATGGCATAAATCTCCATTCATACAACCCATATGTTGTCTTGAATGTTGTTTTCCACTCATCTCCATCCTTGATTCTGATCTGATGGTATCCACTCTTGAGATCCAACTTGGTGAAGTACTGAGCTCCTCCAAGACAATCCATCAAGTCTTCAATTCTAGAAATAGGGAACCTATACCTGATTGTGATCCTATTTATTGCTATAGAGTCAGTGCATAATCTACATTTGCCTCCTTTCTTGGTTGCCAAGACCACTAGTATTGCACATGGGTTGATGCTCTTTCTAATCAAGCCTTGATCCAACAACTCCTGCACTTGTCTAGCTACCTCTAGATTCTGATCTAGTGTAAGCTTATAAGCTTCTTTGTTAGGAAATGATGCTCCAAGTATGAAGTCAATCTGATGACTAATGGCCCTTTTAGGAGGTAAGGTTGTAGGTGCACCATCACTTACTATGTCCTTATACTTCTCAAGCAAACTCTGGACTGCTTCGGGTATGACTATCAGTATTTTCTTCATCTTTGGACTGCAACATGATTACATAACCGTTACCCCCTTGATGTAGGTTTTTAAGGAACTCCTTGCCACTACTTAACATAACACTTGGTGTCTTTGACTGTCCTTCATCTTCTTTTGATAGTGACTGCAACTTAAAGGTCTTCCCGTCCTTTTTAAAAGATATAGTATTCTCCTTCCCATCATACATGGCACTTATACTGCCATGGTCTACCTAATAGTAGATGGCATGCATCCATGGGAAATACATCACAAATTAGCTTATCTTTGTACCCTCCAATAGAAAACTCCATCGTTAATTGCTCATTAACAAGAACACTCTGCCCTTTGTTTAACCATGTCAATTTGTAGGGGTTGGTGTGGGGTACCTTCTCCAACTTGAGCTTCTTTACTGCCTCTTCTGAGATAATATTATCTGTTGAACCTGAATCTACAATGACCTTGCATACTTTTCCAAGTATCTTGCATCTCACTCTAAATAGAGCTCTTCTTTGTTTTGGTTCTTCCTTGACCGGTTGTCTGATTAAAACTCTCCTAAACATTAGATTCTCTCCCATTTCAGATTCAATATGACTGATCTCAGGTGATTTAGTGCTCATGGTGTCCTCTTGTGCATATGCCACCCTCTTCTTAGAATTTGAAGATGATGCTTTCTTCGGGCACCTATAAGCCGGATGGCCTACTTGACCACAATGGTAAAATTTCATGGTAGCAAAATATGAATTGCTCCTACCTACTCCTCTTCCTCTATTGGATCCTCCTTGAGAACCTCTTCCTCTTCCATAACTTCCTCTAGAAGGTGTTTCACCTTCATGCTCTGTGAGTTTAGATTCACCTTTGTTTCTTTATTCATTTCCTCTACCTTGGTAGCCACCTCTATGTCATCTTTGATCTCTATGATCTCTGCCTTTGCCTCTACTCTTAGAAGCGTGATCATGTTTCCTCTTGATTCTTTCCTCAATCTTAATAGCTAATTGATAGCATTGATTCACTATCTTAGGACTTAGAAGAGTCATCTCTTCTTGGATGTTCCACTTCAAGCCGTTCAGATACCTGACACTTTGAGACTTTCATCTTCTGAGAAATTAGACCTCATACAAATTTTTTGAAACTCCTCAGTGTAAGTGTTCACATCTTGGTCTCTTTGCCTCAAGCTTTGCCTCTTCTTGTGTAACTGAATCTCATAATCATCTGGTATGTATGCTTTTCTCACTTTTGCCACCATACCTTTCCAATTTGAAATAGGCCTCTTGCCTTCCTTTTCCCTCTCTGTCTGAATGAATTTCCACCATGTCAAGGTAGATCCTCTCAATCTAGACTTGGCCACCTTCACCTTTTGTGCTTCAATGACTGCATCACATTCAAAATAATTCTCCATGCCTTCTATCCAATCTAGGACTATGTCAGCTTCCAACTTCCCACTCAAAGCTTTCAATGACTTTAAGAAAGGCTCCTCTTGCAAAATAGGGTTAGGTTCAGGGCTCTTTTCTTCCTCTACAACCTCTTCATTCTTTGGTTCCCTGCCCTCCAATCTATCATTGACCTCATCGGCCTTGATTTGCACATTGTTCAATGCTTGCTCTAGTTGAGCTAGTATTTCTCTCAACCTTCTATTATCTTCCTCTTGCTCTTCAAATTTCTTTGCCAAATCAATGTTTGTCACCATGGTTGTGGGACCACTGGATTCAAGGTCTGACACACAAATTTCTTCCCCAAATCTTTAACTTGCTCTGATACCAATCTGATAGGGTAGGGTTGGATGCAACACTCAATGTTCCATACTTTGGATCCTTGTTTGCAAGATCTCCTTGGTGTATTTCTTCACCGTCTGAACCTTTAGGAATCTCCCCATATCTAGGTTCCCCTGGGTCTCCTTACCAACCCCACTATAATGACAATTCAACTTACCAAGCCAAACTTCGTGCACTACCACCTATTCTTCCTCTAGCCCTTAATCTTCTCTAAAGGCTAATTACTCCCAACTCTCAAAACTGTTCTTCCAGGGGTGTAGAGATGTTTCTCCTAGCTTCACACCATCCTTCTAGGGTTCTTGGAAGTTCATCAAACTCCTTTCTTCCATTGCTCTCACAAAAACCTCATCTAGGGTTAAAAAGGCTACTAGCCTTTGAGCCCCAATTAGGTCTCCAATTCTGAGAAAATCGGTTGGTTCTCCAAAATTTTCCAAAGCAACCAGAATATTTTCTATGGATTCATGGTCCTAAGGCCCATCCCTTAAGGATTCTGGAGGTCTTCATTCTCACCTGACCGTACACACACCTAACCTTCAATTTAGCAAACTTTAGGTCTTTTCCCTATGTTTTTGCAGACTGTCAAGGTTTCTTCTCACCAAATGAATTGATGGAGTCTCCTCAACATACTCATAGATTGGTGACCATCACTCCATCCCTTTCCAACAATAAACTTTCTTTGAACGGGCACCCCTGCATTTCATAGTTCTTTGCATTTGTTGTCTCTCCTAGTCGAGCACTGCCAAGCTCACCTAGGAGTAGACTTTCTTCATGCCTTATAAACTCCCAACTACTCCTAAACCTACTATAATTACAACCATTGAGTCTAGCCTCATTCCCCAAAAGCCCATACACCAGGTACAGTGGGAAAGAGAACTAAAACCCCATTCTTGACAGGTTGCTAGTCAGATCAGCAACTAAAACAAAAACAAATTAACTACCAAACACACCTGTAAATTGAATACTCACCTTAAATACCACCACACAAGCTTAGAACATAACAAATACTACAAAATTTAACAAACTATAGAGCCATGATCACTCTTGATCACACAAACTTAAAGCAAACACATAATTTCACACATACTTCTCACTGTCCA
This sequence comes from Sequoiadendron giganteum, assembly GCA_007115665.2. Taxonomy (NCBI): domain Eukaryota; kingdom Viridiplantae; phylum Streptophyta; class Pinopsida; order Cupressales; family Cupressaceae; genus Sequoiadendron; species Sequoiadendron giganteum. Next base: position 146,860,418 of record CM021104.1, read on the forward strand.
CACTTAACATTCATGAATTTTTAAAATTACAAAAGCTTCCAATGCCTTCCAACCTTCCTCACAGGTTGAAGCATTCCATAAATAGGTCAGTGAAAGTAGTCATGCCTCCGTTTGGTTGGGCATTACATTTGTCTTTGTGGCAAAGGTGCAAAATGGGCCATTTTGCCACTTTTGCCAATTTTCTAGAGAACTAGGAAAAGTGAGTTTTAGACCTCATAAACCTTTCCACTCCTAATCACTCCTGATCAAGAAATGTTATTAGGCCTCTATTTCTAACTCAGTGGTCAACATGACCTTGTTGGAAAACATTAAAACAAAAATGCATCCTAGACTTCTCCCTAAAGCCTAGTGTTTCCTAGGTGTTTCCTAGCTGCTCCTACCCCAGATGGTTAGCTTTGGTTATGTATAGATTACCGACAATTGAACAAAGTGACCATCAGGAATCGATAACCACTTCCTAGGATTGATGATCAATTTTTCCATATCAAGGGTGCCACCATCTCTTCAATGATTGATCTTAAGAAAGGATATGATCAGCTTCGTATCTTCGACTCAAACATCCATAAGAAAGCATTTTGAACGTGGTATGGCCACTATGAGTTCATAGTACTACCATTTAGGTTGATGAATGCACCCTATATGTTCATGAGTCTAATGAACAATGTATTTCATATGTATGCAGACAAATTTGTCCTTGTGTTCCTTGATGACATTTTGATATCCTCCAGGACAATGATAGAGCATGGGGAACATTTGTGGTAGGGATTGTAGTGCTTAGGGTATAATCTATTGTTTTCTAACCTGTCGAAGTGTGAGTTGTTCAAGACTGAGGTTCAATATCTTCAGGATGTGATCTGAGGGGAAGGTATTGTAGTAGATCCTGCAAAGATCCAAGCGATCTCAGATTAGCCTGCGCCCATGAATGTGGCAGAGATATGTAGCTTTATGGGGCTAGTAGGTTATTACAGGCGATTTGTGTAGGGATTTTCAAGGATAGGTTATCCTATCACCACCCTTCACAGGAAAGCGAAGAGATTTGAGTGGTCAGAGAAGTGTCAGGAAATGTTTCAGAATCTTAAGGAGAAGCTGACTAGTGCACAAATACTTGCGATATCAGATCCGAGTGGGGAATTTTTTGTTTGTATAGATGCATTCTTGGAGGCTTTACGTGCAATGTTGATGCAAGAAGGTCGATTCATTGCATATGAGTCACATAAACTCAAGGATCATGCGTTGAACTACCCCACACATGATCTTGAGTTACCATTAGTTGTTCATGCATTGACGAGAAGGAGGCATTTTCTTCTTGGCCATAGGTTTGAGTTGTAGAGTTATCACAAAAGTCTTCAGTATATCTTCACGTAACCCAACCTTAATGCTAGGCAGAGGCGTTGGATGGAGTTTCTCTATGAATATGAATTTGAGGTGAAGTATATCTAGGGAAAGGAGAATGTCATAGTGGATGTACTCAGTAGATGAAGACATGAGATATCTGAGTTGACTCTTGTTGTGGATTTGTGGAGTCGAATTCTTTCTGCCCTTCTGAGGGATAGTTGGTATCAAGAGGTTAGGACAAAGATAGAGGAAGGCAGGCCTCTTGAGGGAAGACATTCAGGATATTCTCTGGATTCAGATGAGATATTGAGACACATGGGATGCATATACATTCCTAAATTAGATGATCTTCATACCTTGGTCATGATTGAGGCACATCGTGCACCTTATTTATCCCATCTAGGGGTGAAATTGATGCATGCAGATTTGCTTCAGTTTTATTTTTGGCCAAGGATGAAGCACGATATTGTGGATTATGTGTCATGATGTTTAGAGTGTTAGCGAGTTAAGGTTGAACACCAGCATCCAACAGGGCTTTTTGCAACTACATTTAGTACCAAAGTGGAAGTGGGATATAATCTCATTGTATTTTATTGTTGGTTTAACCAACTCTTTGAGATGGCATGATGCGATTATGGTGATAGTTGATAGGTTGACACAGATTGCACACTTCTCACCTATGCACTATTCCTATTCTGCATCATTCATAGCTAGAGTGTTCATGGAGGGAATAGTGAGGTTACATGGTATTTCACGTCATATTATTTTTGACAGGGATCCAGTGTTTACCTCAGCTCTTTGGACTTCATTACAACATGCAATGGGGATGCAATTGAACTTCAGTTTAGCTTATCACCCATAGACAAATGGACAAACTGAGAGGGTCAATCAGATCCTTGAGGATATATTTTTTATGTATGTGATGGACTAGCAGACACAATGGGAGGATTATCTCTATTTGGTAGAGTTTTCTTATAATAATGGATTCCAAAGTTCTATTGGCATGCCTCCATTCGAGGCATTGTATGGGAGACCATGTCACAATCTCTTGAGTTGGGATCGACTGGAGGACATAATAGTTTTCATTCATGAGATGTTACAGGATATGGAGTAGCAGGTGGATAGGATTAGAGAGCACTTGGTGGTAGTGCAGGATAAGCAGAAGAAGTATGTGGATGTGCATAGAGTGGATCATTAGTTTTCTCTAGGTGATGGAGTCTTCTTGCGCGTACATCCATCAAAGAGTCCCATCCATTATGGAAAGGGCTCTAAGTTGGCACCTCGCTTTGTCAGACCTTTCAGGATACTCAAGAACATTGGTCCAACTACTTACGGTCTTTCTTTACCGCCCAATATCTCATGCATTCACGATGTTTTTAATGTTTTAGTTCTTTGGTTGTACCATCCAAAAATTTATTAGGTCCTTTATTGGAATGCATTACAGGTAGAGGACATGCAGCTAGCTTTGGAGGCCATCGCCGTAATGGAGTGCAAAATTCTTGCTCTTTGAGGGTGAGATATTGATCAGGTTAGGATCCAGTGGGATCCTAGGGTTGGTACGTCATCCACTTGGAAAGATGTAGCTAGAATGAGGGAGCTTGATCCATATTTGTTTGCAAGATTCTAGGACTAAGCCTGACCTGAGGGGGGGAGGATATAATACCCCTCTGTTTTTCTTTGTTGTGTGAATAGTGTTTTTCTCCTTAATTATGCTGTAGTTTTTATTTTTACTTTGACCAGGGTACTCAGTTACTGTTTGATCCCTATTTTTTTTATTGTGATGTGGTGATGTATCTTGATGTGATGATACTATGTTTAGATGTTATTATGATGGCATATTTTTTATTAGCTTAGTGGATATTCAAATTAATAATGTTTTATGTTTTTGATTAAAGTAATATGTTAGATACGTCAGCTAGTAATACTGTATTGGTGAAGGGGACAGTATCACATCACTCTCTTGCGACCACCCTTCAATTTTGTGATTTCCTCTTCACGGTGTTTTTTAATTATGACATATATATGCATGTGGATATACTCTTTGTTTGCAGGTTGACAAGTACAAGACATCGACTCCACCTAGTTTTATAGGTTTGAGTGTGTCCATTGCCCAACGACATTCGATTGGGAGATAGTAGCTAGGTTTCCATGCGAAGTCACAACCCTAGTCATAGTGTGTCATTGGGTTGAGTTGCTTAAAATATTGTCCCTTCTCTTTGATTATTTAATTGCATGTTATAAGGGTAAATAAATGCTTTTGTAGTTAAACTGTTAATTAAACATATCTAGTTTAATTTTAGAAAAATGGTTCATTTAATTAATTAATTAATTTAATTAATAAATAATTTAATCATGGATTAGATTATTTTATTTATTAATTAAATTGATTATGTCTAAATAAGTTATGTTATTCATTTTAGAGTTATGGATATATTGTTGAAATTAATAAATTAAACGAAAAATAATTTTCATTCCTTTTTAGAAAAGTTTGAATTCAAAAATTGAAAAAGAAAGATATTTCTTATTCTGTTTTGAAAAATTTATGAGGGTGCATCTAGAGTTCTATTGGCATGCCTCCATTCTAGGCATTGTATGGGAGACCATGTCACACTCTCTTGAGTTGGGATCGACTGGAGGACATAATAGTTTTGGTTCATGAGATGTTATAGGATATGGAGCAATAGGTGGATAGGATTAGAGAGCACTTGGTGGCAACGTAGAATAAGCAGAAGAAGTATGTGGATGTGAATGGAGTGGATCATTAGTTTTCTCTAGGCGATGGAGTCTTCTTGCGCGTGCATCCATGAAAGAGTCCCATCCATTATGGAAAGGGCTCTAAGTTGGCACCTCACTTTGTTAGACCTTTCAGGATACTCGAGAACATTGGTCCAACTACTTATGGTCTTTCTTTACCGCCCAGTCTCTCACACATTCATGATGTTTTTCATGTTTTAGTTATTTGGTTGTACCATCCAAAAATTTCTCATGTCCTTGATTGGAATGCATTACAGGTAGAGGACATGCAGTTGGCTTTGGAAGCCCTGGCCATAATGGAGTGCAAAATTCTTGCTCTTCGAGGGTGAGATATTGATCAGGTTAGGATCTAGTGGGATCCTAGGGATGGCACATCATCCACTTGGAAAGATGTAGCTAGAATGAGGGAGCTTTCTCCCTATTTGTTTGTAGGATTCTAGGAGTAAGCCTGACCCGATGGGGGGAGGATGTAATACCCCTCTATTTTTCTCTGTTGTGTGAACAGTGTTTTTCTCCTTCATTATGCTCTAGTTTATATTTGTACTTTGACCAAGGTACTCAGTTACTATTTGATCACTATTTTTTTTATTGTGATGTGGTGATGTATCTTGATGTGATGATACTATGTTCAAATGTTATTATGATGGCATGTTTTTTATTAGCTTAGTGGATATTCAAATTAATAATGTTTTATGTTTTTATTAAAGTAATATGTTAGATACGTCAGCTAGTAATACTGTATTGGTGAAGGGGACAACATCGCATCACTCTCTTGCGAGCACCCTTCGATTTCATGATTTCCTCTTCACGGTATTTTTTAATTATGACATATATATGCATGTGGATATACTCGTCGTTCGTAGGTTGATAGGTACAAGACATCAACTCCACCTGGTTTTATAGGTTTGAGTGTGTCCATTTCCCAACGACATTTGATTGGGAGATAGTAGCTAGGTTTTCCATGCGAAGTCACAACCCTAGTTATAGTGTGTCATTAGGTTGAGTTGCTTAAAATATTGTCCCTTCTATTTGATTATTTAATCGCATGTTATTAGGGTAAATAAATGCTTTTGTAGTTAAACTATTAATTAAACATATATAGTTTAATTTTAGAAAAATGGTTCATTTAATTAATTAATTAATTTAATTAATAAATAATTTAATTGTGGATTAGATTATTTTATTTATTAATTAAATTGATTATGTTTAAATAAGTTATGTTATTCATTTTAGAGTTATGGATATATTGTTGAAATTAATAAATTAAAGGAGAAATAATTTTCATTCCTTTTTAGAAAAGTTTGAATTAAAAAATTGAAAAAGAAAGATATTTCTTATTCTATTTTGAAAAATTTATGAGGGTTGTTGCATGGATATTTTTGAAAATTTTCTTTATTATTGAAATGTTTTCATAGCTTTGGGAAGGAAAGATTGAAAGAAAATAACAAAGAAGGAAGAGGAATTGTTGTTTGGGATTTTGGATTTTTTGGTGAAACAAGTTGAAATTCTTGGAGGAGTTGCAATCAAAAGCAGGAATCAGAGCTTCATTGGCAACCTTGCAAGCTTGGGAATCAGGTTCTTCCTTGTGAATTTAGTTTTAATTTTGAAAAATTGCAAGATTATATTAGGCTCTTTGGAAATTATTGGGAATGCAGTATGAATTGCAAAACAAATCCATGTTTAATCTTGCTTCAAACATTGGAAGAAAAACTCTATTTAGAAATGAATTCCTTCAAAAGAAAAATGAGATTCTTGGTTGTAAATGGTTGTTTCTATTTTATTTCTCAATTGTTTTTGTAAATTTAGTATATGGAAATGTAATATATATATATTTATACATATATATATATATATATATATTGACATATATATACATATATGTATATACATATTTTTTATATATTTCAAAAATTAGAGTTATGCAGGCATTTTTTTTGAAAATGCCCAATAGGTGGATAAAAATCTCTAGGGTTTTAAACCCTTTTTTTTTTGTATTTAAAAAAAATAAAAAAATTCGTTGTGGGTTTTGGGGAGGCATTGGGGGCTCACCCTCACTGCACCCCCATGGGAGGTGCGAGGGAGGAGCCACACCCAACGTGACCCCCATAGCTTGCTCACTGCCCGGTGCAGTGGCTACTTACACAACCGCCACCACCATCGTCGATGGGCAGCAATGTTGTGCACAATGCCACCGGAGATGGTGGTCGACTATGTACATAGCCACTACCACCGTCAGTGATTCCCTTCCTATTTGTGGTGGCTCTATGTGGCGGCATCCCTAACCCCCAGCCCAAGCAAATCTGTGGCCTAACCTTTAGGTTTGGCATGTGGCCTGAGGCCGATGTTTGTTCTTTTAAGAAAATAAAAATAAAGCATTTATTTTATCAACTTAATATATATTAATATTATTTTTATATTATAATATTAATTATTAGTATATATTATATTTATTATGATATGTATTAATGGTTAATGTTATATTATATAATAATATAGTATTATGTATATTTGTTTTATGTAATACCCCTCTATTTTGCTTTATGCTATGTTTGGTTGCAACTACTTTGATACTGGACACACCTTGTTATTTGTGTTTTGATCACTACTATTGAGCGACAAATATTATTGTGTGATGTGTTGATCTGATTATTGTTTCATATGCTTTAATGGTTTAATGATGTTAGTGATTATAACATGAGATTTTATATGAGATTATTGATTATGATATTAATGTTAGTCTTTGATGAGTGTATTAGTGAAGAGGACGGTTTCACATCACTTGCTTGCGAGCGCCCTACGAATCCATGATTTATTCTTCACGATGTGTATTATATGTTGGATATACTATATTATGTTGTTTATTTGGTTTCAGGTTGTAGGTACATGACATCGACTCCACCAGGTCTCACAAGTGTGAGCGTGTCGATCCAACAGTTAAGTTGAACGTTAGATAGTATTTAGGTAACTTGTGTCAAGTCTACACCCTAGCCTTAGTGTGTCGTCAACTTCATTTGTTGAGTCATGGTGTACCTTACTTTAATGTTATTTGATTTTGAAAGGTGCTTCTTTATTAAATGAATTTTTAGAATAATTGCATTGGGTTAAAGTGATGATTAGTTTTTATTAAAATAAAATTATGCTTAGAAGTTATATTTAAAGTCATTAATAGAATTTAAATTAATTAAATTTAAATTAATTAATTAAGTTTATTGGATTAAATTAAATTAAATCAAAAGAAATTGAAAGAAATTGAAATTGAATCTTTAAATTCAAAGTGGGTTTTCGAAAATTGAAAATGAAATTAATATCTAATTTTCAACTTTGCATGCATTGTGATTTAGGGTTGTATAAGATATTTTTGATTTATGAGTAATGCATGTTTTAATTTTTGGGAGAAGTTTTCTGGTGGAGAATTCATTCACAACAGTGGAGGATTTTTGGAAAAATTTGCACAGAGAAGGGTTTGAAGCAGTTTTAATTGTAGAATTGTTTTGAGAAAAGTCAGTTTGCAATTGTTGAAGTTTTTGGATTGGATTTTTTGCACGTTTGAAGAGAATTCATGAAATCTTTGGAGGAGGCTTGCATCAGAAATTCATCTTTTCCTGTAGCTTCAATTTCCAGGTCTCGATTTGTATTTTTCTGGTTCTTGTTTTGTTTAACACAGTATAAATTGGTTATGAATCTATTGTTGAAATCATTGTGAATTAGGATTTGTTAATTGAATCTAGATTTAAATTAATCTAAAATTTGGGGAAGATTGTTTAAATTTATTGTAGGATTTAATTCAGTAAATGGGGAAATTGTTGAAACATTGTTTTAATTTAAACCTTATATTGTGCTTCAAACATTTAGGTTGTATGAAGATTTTACCCTTTTGAAAACATTCAGATCTGTTCTTCAAAACAAACCCTCTTAGAAAACCTTCAATGAAAAAATCAGGATCTGTTTATTTTCCTATTTTTTTATTATTTGAAAATTTGAAGGAATGGTTTAAAAGAAATCAAATTTAAAACTCATGAATTTAGGAAGTTATTCTGGAAAAAATTATCAATTTCTTGTTAATAATTTTTTTTTTATTTCCTCAATTTTACCAGTAATTCAATTTTGTGTAAATATGTATATATTTATATATTATATGTATTATATTCTTGAATATTAATACACATAATATATTTATACATATAAAACTAATATGAAATTAGAGATTTAATACATAATGTTAAAGAAATTGCCATCTGTATGGCATGTCTATGAAACGAATTTCAAAGAAATTCATTGAAAAAGTCTTAAGAAATTAATTTCATTTTATATTCATGATTTCTTTTTAGCAAATAATTATAAAATAAAAAATAGTTGTTGTGCAGTGGTTGGTGGGGAGGTCAACTCCCACCGCCCACATACTTGTGTGGGGAAGGGCACTACCATGTGACAATGCACCCACCTTTTATTAGGGGGACGCGGTGTCCCATGGGAAGCGCCGCCCCCACTCCTTAAATGTGGATGCGACCGGCCAATACAAGGTCTCGCCAACGCACCACTGTCTATTTTTTAATTTTTAAATTCCTGTGTTAATAAAATTTTGGTTGGTTGTACAGGGTACAGTCTGGTGGCCTATAAAATAACTTATTTTCTTTTTATTTATTGATTATTTCGATTCAAGTTTTTTGTTTATTATAAAAAGAATTCTTCCTTGTATTGGCATGCGTGTAAATATAATGTATAAAGTTAAATATATATATATAGATATTCATATATGTAATATATATATATATTCATATATGTAATATTTATATGTTTTCTTATATATTATTTTTGTATGTGTTCTCTGTTTAGTAAACAACAGTTAGTAGATATATATTCTTTTTATGAGTATATATATCAAAAGTATGAATACATAATTATTTATTAAAACATAATTGTGTATTTATATTTTATTATTATATAATAAATGGTAGTAAGTTGTTATTTTAAATGGTTTGGAATTCAAAATATTTATTTCTTATGTTGATTAGAAAATTATTAAAACGAGGAAATTTTAAACAAATTGTAGAAATTAGATAAGTTAGTTGGAGAAACCGAAAGAAACTTTCTTGCATGAATATAATATGGTTTAAATGCAATTGAATATCTTGTTTTGTTAAAATTGAATTTATCCTTTCTTTGTAAAAGTAAAGGTAAATATTTTAGTTTATTGTTACCTGATCGAGGTGATTGGCTTCTTACTAAAAATAATTAAGTTAGGGAAATGGATTTAAGATATCCAAAAATAGCGTATTTCCTTGCCATTCCTTGTTGTTATCACTTTTCCTTATGTTCGTGATTGGGGAAAAAGGGTTTTATGAGTATTTGAGCTAACCCTAGTATCGTGCCTCTGATTTTGTCAATGTTACCTATTGAATGAGTATGGGTTTAAGAAATCCAAATATTAGATTTGATTAATGACTTGAATGCTTTTGTAGCTATGTCATCGAGTTGTATCTTGGGATATGGGACTAAGTCTTAGTCCAATATTATAAGTCTTCCAGAAGATCTTAGAGGATGAGGGTTGTTGATTCTTTATGTCATTTAGTTGTTTTACCCCTTGGGTAGTGCATGGTGTCTTTTCAGTTTTTACCTAGTTTCCACGAATGAGGATGTTTGTGCCTCCTATGAAAGGAGTGGACTATGTGTTTTTTGCCTCCAAGATGTTTGGAGTGAGTTTCATTATTTGTTTCCTCCTAGAGTTGGAGTGGTTGTTTAATCCTATTTGTATGCACTTGGGTTTCCATTGGAGTATGGTTTTTATGGTGTGTTGTCCATTAGAAGAGAGTGGCTTATGTTAGGCATTAGAGTCCAAAGAGGTAAACTGGTTAACCTTTAGAAGTTATTTAAAAAAGTGATAATTAAAGTAATGTACTTAGAAGATTAGGACTAACTTCTCACTAATCAAGATAATATTTCCTCACTCATAGACACAAGGGCTCATTTAGACTTGGGATGAGTGGGAAGGCCTGAAATGGCATAGTCATCTATCTTGTTAGTACGAGAGGTATTTGATGCCGCATGAGCGAGCATGAAGTCCGGGGTTCATTTTAGGTCACTAGGATTACCAGAGCCTATGAAGAATGCCCAGAGGAGATCTTGTGACTACTATGTGATGCCACTCTATCTAGGACAAAAATTGTTTATTGTTTTATGTGTATGGTTCTCTAAACATACTTGATCTATTTTATTTCTAGAAGAAATGTGACCTATGCCAGTGATGTAAGCTTTGTACTATGTTGTAATTGAGTTGTACTTGTTTAGTTCATTTTTTTGGTTATATCTGTATGAGTGAGTATGAGTCTGCCTATGGTTAGAAGTTATAGATCTTTGTCCATGTTGCATTGTTACTATCTACTAGCATGGGGGGTGGGCCTTCAGGTACCACTTGGTTGGGTGGAACATGCACCATAAACCGTTTGGTCCCCCTTGATCTTCTGTACTTGGTGGTGAGACATATAGTTGGACAACTCACAGATCTTGTTTCATTTCTTGCAAAGTTGTATTTCAAGATGTAATTAATTGGTTTTACCCCTCTTGTATTTATGAGGTGGATTTATGTAATTGTAACACTTATGTATTTATGACTCATTCTGAAAATGAGTGTTGTAATCAGTTGTTCATGTAATGGATATATGTTATGGATAATATCTTCTTATCTTGTTATTTAACTATGTTGAATGAATGCTTACTACTTGAGTTGTTTAATGTAAAGAATTTTTAATGATGTATGTTAATGGGAATTTAAGTAATCTCAATTACATAGCCTTAGGGAATGTTGTCAATTGTAGATGAACATGTATGTTTAATTTACTTTAATAAAAAATAAAATTAGTACTCTTTTATTGTGAATTGAAATTTCCTCTAGGGTTGCGTGGCAAGGCATTACATTTTATTTAATTAAATAGATATTTATATATATATATATATATATATATATATATATATAATTGAGTTAAATATATATATATATATATATATATATATATATATATATATATATGTATATGTATGTAAGTTATGTTTTTTCTTGAAGGCATGATTTAAGTAAAACTAAGAAAATTGAAAACATGATAACTTTAGTAAATTATTATTTTATTTTAAAATATTATTTTTAAAGGAGAAGTAGTTTTGATTTAAATAATATGATTTCAAGACAAGTTAATTTCTTTAAAATGGTTAAATGGGACAAGAGGAAGCAATGATTATTTTATATCAATAAATTTTGATTTGTAGAATTAACTGGTTACTTTATCATTATTTAAATGCAAGTAGGGAAACTAAATAATTATTGTTAATTTCTCCCTTATCTGAAATGACATATTTTAATTCAATTTTATTAATGTGATAAATTGTTGAATGTTAATGAGGAAATGGATTTAGTAAATCCTAATTAGATTTAAAATCTTGTCTTCTCGCTTGTCTTCATTGTGAACTGTTTCTGTTATCATTTGGGGGAAAATTGAGTTAGAGAATGGTAAGTCTTCTAGATGGGTTTTCATTTTTGTGGGTTGTCGTACTATGTTAGTCAACCTTTGGATTGACTTGGGTAGTGCGTTTAACTGTATACAATTTTTTGCCCGGTTATGACGAATGGGAATGGGTTGAATGTATGTCATGGATAGGGATTTGGTATCCTTAGACCACACTTGTGTACCCTTGGGTTGTGGAGTTGTTCCACTTTTTTTCTTAGAGGAGTGGATTACAATGAGGGCCGACACACAAAGGGTTGCCAGGATAACTCATTGTAAGTTAGTTAATCTAGTGATAACATAATTAACTGATTAGAGAATTATGTAGTATCAAACACCTAATAAGATAATTATGCCTCGCTCATGGACACAAGGGCTTGTATAGACTTGGATTGAGATGAGAATCCCTGGAATGGAAAGATCATTTTCTTGTCTCTATGAAAGATAACTGATTCCGCATTGGAGTACATGAGGGGTCAAAAGTCGTTAGAGGTTACCAGGATATTTCGAGATCGGGGCCAGGGCCTAGGAATACTCACCAGGATAACCCATGTAACATTGTGATGACACTTCTCTTAAGTCAGCAGTATGTTTGCATCAATGATGTAAATGATTATGTAATTTTAAAAAGCATCGTAGCCATTGTGCTAATTGATGTACTTGTATTTATTTCAGTTCAGTTATGCTTTAGTCTGTGTCTAGAGGTAGATGGTCTTGGTTAGGAATCCTTGTTACTATATCCTAGCATGAGGGGTGGAACTTTGTGTTGCACTTGGTTGGGTGGAATGTGCACCTTACTCCATTGGTTTTTTTTTTCTTCTTGATTGTGTGGATGAAATTTCTAGTTGGACAGCTCGTAGGATCCAATTTCATTTCATACCTTATTTATTTCAATTGATTTTGTGGTTTATTACCCCTCATTTGTTATTTAGGTGGAAATTTGTACTTGTAACCATATTTTTTGGACTTTCCTCATTCGGGGAATGAGAGATGTAATCGTATTGTTTAATTATGGATAAATGAAATTGAAATTTATCTCTTATACTTTAATGTAATTTATCTTATTTGGAATGTTTGTGTTTAATTTCTTAAGTAAATAAATGATGTGGTTTAGATTCATATTTTTTGTTGAGGTTCTAAATAACCTATGTCTCATAACCTTAGGGGTTGTTGGCATTGGGTAGTGAACTTGCATGTTAGTTGTACTCAAACAAAAAAAAAAATAGTTTATTTAATTAGTTGTTTGCAACTTCCTCTAGGGTTGTGTCACGGGGCATTACAATTGTAAATTTATGGAATTAGTTAGAGAATAAGCATGGATATTCTAAATTATTGGGGAAATATGGATTTTGAGGAATTGGTATAGTAGATCTTAGATCTAACATTTTTTTTTTATATGAGGATATTGCTTTCTAAAATAGGGTGGAAATTATAAAGAAAAAAAAAGGCATCCAATATTTTGGTAGAAGGACGTGTAGTTATAAATAAATATAATGGAGAACCCTCTAATTACTAAATGGGATTGGATGATGGAGAAGGAAAAATCAAAATTTATTCCAATGAATTACTAGTTAGAGTTGTTGAAGGATAGGGATAACTTTTGACAGCAAGAGATGATTGTAAAAGTGTACACTAAAGATTATTTCCAATTGAAAATTATGTTAGAACATGATCAAGATGGAGCTACTAAAATATAAAATATTTCAATAGATTGAGGGATTATACCCAAGAGGAATTGAGTATGTGGAAGGCCCAAATAGTAGAGGATACCAACCAATTATCTTTCAATATAGGTAAAAAAATAAATTAGAAATAAGAGGATAAGACTAAATACAAGAGAGGAAGACAGAGGAATAACTAGTTAAATCAAATGAGATGCTACAATAGGGAAACAATCCCAAGAGATCAAGGAAGGAGTAACTTTAAGTAGAGTGAAAGATAAGACTAATACTCCTAGAACAAAGATAAAGAAGATGATATGAGGTATCATGACAATAAGGGGGATGTTTGTAACAAGTACCATAAGGGTAGAGGTCTTGGTAGAAGTTATTGAAAAGATGAAAGAGTACCTAATTCTTACTTTAGAGAGGCTTGGGAGGAGGATCAATAATATTATTAAAAATATATAAGAATATGTGTGTTGAAAAGGTAGAAATTATATAAAGGAACCTATTTTAGGTGTTGTAAGGAAGGACACAAACTCTTTTGTTTCCCCAGGGAAATAGCTGCATGATAACAAATTATTTATATTTGGTGATGAGAGGTCACCTAATTTAGAGAGGGACCTTGAGGATGAATATACATTACTTTGGAACATGGTCCTAAGGTGTGATAATAGTTTCCAATCAAAACAAAGGAATAAAATATTTAGTATCCAATGCAAGGAAAGTGGTAAATTATGTGATGTAGTCATGGATAGTGATAACATAGGGAATTTTGTGTTTGTGGAAATGATTGATAAATTGAGATTGAAGAGGATGAGGCATTTTCACATATCCTAGCTTGGTTACTGGTAGTAGTAAAAACATTTTTTATGGAGGAATAATGTTGGTATGAGGTTATCTATGGTATTGTACCAATGGATGCATGCCATTGACTATTTGCAAAACTATTATAACTCGATAGAGTTGAAATGTATGATAAGATCGATATGGGTATGTGCAGGATCATAATGGGCCAAAAAGTGGCAATGAGAAAAAATCATGTTTTGAATCAGCTCAAAAACGTGGAAATGGCCTAGTTGACTTTTCTAGGTTTGGGTAACAGTACTTCTACCCAAACCAAAAACCAAAGGTAGTTTCCACAAATTGGATATCCAATTTTTGAAAACTATATATTAAAAAGCAGCTAACTCTTTAATTTCATTTCTCACAGTTTGACGTGGGCGCAAGAGGAGAATCCCAAATCTGATATCTGTTCTGATCCGATATCCGATTTGAAAGGTATGTATTTGATTTTTTCGATCTTGTAATTGATTTTTCAATAGATTTTGTTAAGTTTAATTAGGTTTTATTAAAAAAAATTCAAAAATATGGTTTTCTATTGATTTTTAAAAAAATCTAGAGTTGACATTGATTTTTTATTAAAACTTAATGTTTTGAAATGGATCTTGATTAAAAATTAGTGTTGTTGATGTATTTTTATGAAAAATAAAAGTTTGTTATTGATTTTTGTGAAAAAGTATGGTTTTTTTTGGATTTTTATTAAAAACTAGGGTTTTTTACAATAATTTCATTTATATTGTGTAATTTCAATTAGTTTAATTAGTTTTTAACTTTAATCAGGTATTATGGCTGCGAATGTAATTCCACAAATGCCAAATGCTCCAGCACCTCCGCAGCCATCAATTGAAGACTTAATTGGTGAAAAATTGGGGCAATTGAGGGGGATTTGTGAAATTTATCAGACAATGCCTCGATTGAGAGATATGACAAACACATGAGGGAGTATTATCGATGTGGATTGTCTTACGATGATGTGAAAGATCTCCAAATAGCCCAAGCCCAAATAGCCTCTTTATTCATTGACCCCCACACCAGTTTTCCAGTGAATGTTAATAGAATTTGTTTTTCCATAAAATGGTGCATGCATAGGGACATTGTAGCTAACTTTTGGAATCGTTGGTGTATGGTTTTTGATAAACCACAGAACAATAATTCCAACATACCATTTTACTTTATTAAAAAATTATATGCTGAGTTTGTGTTAGGGCATCATTTCAATTACTTTGACATTAAACCCTTCCAGGGCATTGGTGGAGGTATGCCCTAGGATAGACTAGGGGCAGTTAGAGTAGTCCCATGCCCAAATGTTCCCCTTCCTCCCCTTCCTCGTCCACCTCCAATATATCATCCAGAGGTTATCGAGGATGCATCCACACAGACTATTTAGGCTATTCACTCTTTGAGTGGTCATTTGGTTTTGCATGCTTCTACAATAGCTCAGCCACATTTTGGCTATGTTGGTGAAAGCTCCAGTGCTACTACATCATCCTCCTCAGGTCCACATATTTGTGTGCCACATGCTTACACTATGTGCCGCCAGATATGCTTGGGTCCTCTTGTATAGCCCACTGAGCATCCCTTGGACACTTTTTATTATGACCTCCATGATGTAGACATTATAGATCAGTCACAGGGGAGTGGAGTGCACCCTACAGAGTCCTCTCCTACTAGAGAGGGAGATGCTGGAATAGTGACACAGGTAAGATTTAAGTTGTAATTTCATAACTTGCATTTGTTTTTAAATGAATATTAATAAGAGATAGTATCAAGTACTAATATTTATTCACATGGTTTGTTTAATAGTTGATGACTGAGGAGGAGCTCGCACGGGTGATTGATAGCACCCTTAGGGCCATTTCATTTGGATTGGACACACACGCAGTATATTTTTTTGCACTCACTCATTTACATTTTATATTATATACTTGCTTGTCATTTGAATTGTCATTAATGAAATTATATAATAGCTTATATGTTTATCTTGTTTTCCTCCTGTAGGAAATACCCAATGTGAGTGAGTTGCAGTCTCCTCCAGACTATGGAGGTGCAAATCTAGATAAGGGGAAGGTAATTGAACTCAAATTGGATTGAATTAATATTTTTAAGATCTTATATTGATTATACATACGTTGACATAGATTGGTAGTTTCATATGTACTTGTCAATTTTATTTACACACAATTATGAGCTTTACATATATGTTGACAAGGGACACACTGCCTAGAGGAGTAGTTATTGGAACACCTCAAAGAGTAGGTGTTGAAACCCATCAAAGAGGAGGTGTCGAAACACCTAAAGGAGATAAAGAAAAAGATCAACCTAAAAAGGTACATGTGGTTATTTTATTTTGTGTTTGGTAAATAAGTTCTTATTACCAATAATCATATGCTAACTTGGATCAATTTTATGTTTTTGTTCACATATATAGATTGGCATTTCAAAAGTTGATTTGGTATATTCTAGGACTCCTGACCCTTTGAAGAGATGTATATTTTAGGTAATCAAGATTTCAATTTTAGAGTTCAATTAAAATTCAATGTATATTGATTTTGATGTTAATTATTCGATTTTAAATTATATAGTATAACTAATCTCAATTGTGGTTTGAATTTTTCCTATGCAGCTACCTTCAGAGCCAATGAGTGCTTCAAAGAGGCTCCATTTTGATGATCCACCAATAGTTTATGATGAGATAGACATTTTGGCATGTAAATTTTGAATACATATTGAGATGGCATATGCCACATTTTGTAAAACTTTGTTTGAGTTGGCGTCGATGCCATTTTTGTATATGGACATACACTTGATTATTGGATAATTTGATATATAGAAGTTGACAATCGAAATTTAATTTGTTCCTCATGTGCATGATTAAACTCCTTGAAAATTTTATCTTGAGCAATGGTTAAATATCAATGTACAATAGCTTAAAATTGAATGGTTATATTATGTAGTTTATATTTATATCGCTGATAACATTGCATTACACATCTTTCAAAGTCAAATGATTAATTCACATTGCATAACTAACAACTAGATGTTCATAGATGAAATTTTTTCAATTACAATATAGTTCTTACAAGGTCAACCTAAGTATTTATGCAATTACTTCACATTGCATAACTAAAAACTATGAACAATTGTCAATTGCATTTGTTTGTCATTGAATTTTATGAGACCACATTTCTTTGAAGTTTTTTTCAAATAGTCCACTGCCTTGTCTATGCTACCACATTTTTCATAAATGATAGTGATCACATTAAGTTGTAATAAATTAAATGATAGCCTATGGCTATTTACTTTATACTCATTTTATTTAAATGGATGAGGCCGACTGATAGGGTAGGGTTGGATGGAACAATCACTATTCCATGCTCTGGGTCTTGCTTGCAAGATCTCCTTGGTGTCTTAATTCATCACCTTAACCTTTAGGACCTTCTTCATGTTTAGGTACCCCTGGTTCTCTTGGCCAACCCCACTACCATCACAAATCAACCTACCAAGTCAATCTTGGTGCAAGGTCTCTAACTCTTCCTTAGCCTTTAATATACCCTAAAGACTAACATTCTCTAGGAACTAAAGCCCTTAATTTATGCTTAATTGGTAAAATGAGTTCCAAAACTCATTAATCCTTTCCACTCCTTATCCTCCTAATCACTCCTGATCAAGACATGTTCCTAAGCCTCTAACTCTATCTCAATGGTCAAAAGAAACGAACTAACTACAAAAGAATGCTTGAACCGAAGAAACTAGCTACCTATTGTTCCACACAATGCATGGAAGACAATTTCACTACATTCTACACAATTCACAGTGTCAGGATCACTCCATTAACACACAATTCAAAATAAAAACCAGAAAAATTACAGAAATTTATCACTGTCTTCTCTTGTAATGATAAATTTCCAATAATGTAAAAGCTTCCAACCTTCCTCTCAGGTTGAGGTAAACCCTATATAGGTCAAAAAAAGTAGTTATGCCTCCCCTTGGTCGGACATTGTAATTACCTTGTGGCAAATTTGCAAAAATGTACCATTTTGTACTTTTTGCCAATGTCTAGTAAAATGAGTTCCAAAACTCATCAAGCCTTTCCACTCCTTATCCTCCTGATCACTCATGATCAAGACATGTTCCTCAGCCTCTAACTCTATCTCAGTGGTCAACATGACCTTCAAGGTAACACATCAAAAACAAAAATTCATCCTAGAATTCCTAGTTGCCTAGTGTTTTCTAGGTGCTCCTGCACCACCGACCTTCCTTGATATTATTTTGTAATTTATTATTTTCAAGAGAGGCCAACCTCCTTGAAGACTCATACTAGGTATGATTCTTTCTTGCACCCAAATACGTCGAATTGCTTTGAGTTGCATCGGAGCGACATTTTCCCTTAACAGTCCAAAGTGCTAAAAGGCAGCAAACTTTGACAGACTATTTCTTAGATGTTTATAGACTCTTCATCTGAGGATATGGGATTGTGTTGAGACCATCTACAGTAATCTCTCTCGGTTTTTTCTATCTCGAAGGCATTTTCCCGTGGTGATGAGTTTTCAGTTGAGGGAAAAGTTGTCAAATGCAAGCAGTGTAAAGTTGCAAAGTGGTGCAACTTTCATTCTCAAACTCATACGACCCAACAGACTATTCCAACACATCCAGATGGGTACGTTTATGCTAGGTATGGTTCTCTCTTGCACCCAAATACGTCGAATCGCTCCGAGCTACATCGGAGCAATGTTTTCCCTTAAGAGTCCAAAGTGCTAGAAGGCAGCAAACTTTGACAGACTATTTCTCGGAAACCGTGATGCTTACAGACTCTTTGTCTGAGCATATGGGATCGTGTTAAGACCATATAGAATGAACTCTCTTGGTTTTTTCTATCTCGAAGGTGTTTTCCCGTGGTGATGAGTTTTCAGTTGAGGGAAAAGTTGTCAAATGGAAGCAGTGCAAAGTTGCAATGTGGTGCAAATTTCATCCTCAAACTCATATAACCCAATAGACCATTCCAACACATCCGGATGGGTACTTTTATGCTAGGTATGGTTCTCTCTTGCACCCAAATACGTCGAATCGCTCTGAGCTACATCGGAGCGTCGTTTTCCCTTAAGAGTCCAAAGTGTTAAAAGGTAGCAAACTTTGACAAACTATTTCTCAGAAACCGTGATGCTTACAAACTCTTCATCTGAGGATATGGGATTGTGTTGAGACCATCTACAAAACTCTATTGGTTTTTGCTATCTCAAAGGCGTTTTCCCATGGTGATGAGTTGTTAGTTGAGGGAAAAGTTGCCAAATGCAAGCAATGTAAAGTTGCAAAGTGGTACAACTTTCATTCTCGAACTCATACAAACCAATGAACTATTCCAAAACATCCAGATGGGTACATTTATGCTATTTATGTTCTCTCTTGCACTGAAATACATCGAATCGCTCTGAGCTACATCGAAGCAGCATTTTCCCTTGCGTCCAAAGTGCTAAAAGGCAACAAACTTTGATAGACTATTTCTCAGAAATTGTGATGTGTACAAACTCTTCGTCTAAGGATATGGGATCGTGTTGAGACCATCTATAATAACCTCTCTTGGTTTTTTCTATATCGAAGGCGTTTTCCCGTGGTGACGAGTTTTCAGTTGAGAGAAAAGTTATCAAATGCAAGCAGTGTAAAGTTGCAAAGTGGTGCAACTTTCATTCTTGAACTCGTACAACCCAACAAACTATTCCAACACATTCAAATGGGTACGTTTACACTAGGTATGGTTCTCTCTTGCACCCAAATACGTCGAATCGCTCCGAGTTGCATCAGAGCGGTGTTTTCCTTTAAGAGTCCAAAGTGCTAATGTCAATGAAATGTGGGGGTAAAAATATTTAAGGTTGGATCAAGATTCTACAAGTCTTAGCTCTTTCCCAATCAGCTTGAATCAATTACATGGAAAATGCAATTCACAATGAACTTTTTACTTTTTTGTTTTTCAAAAAAGTGGCAAGCCACTGTAATTTGTTATATATAAACGAGAGATATTACAAAACCTGGCTCAAATGAGCATACCGTCAAGAAAGAACCAGGAAGAAAACCTCTGGTTGTAGCTCAATTAAGTACAATGGCAAACATTTGAACCGTATTTCAAAAAAAATCACAATATATAGATTATGCCTATACACAGTTATGACCTTTTTACATTGTTTCACATTTCAAAATTCAATTTTTACAAAATTTGCCTATTTGAGGCATTCAAGGCACAATCTTCCACAAGAGTATTATGTTGTCGTTGTCGTTTTCAAGTAGTGCCTATTTGACAAGCACCTATAGAAACCATCAAGGTAGTAGTAAAACTACATACAATAGAAAATATGCTTAGAATAACCAATCGATAGTATTATAATTTGTCACATACCTCTCTGAAAGGATCGGAGTTTCCTATTGTTGTAGTAGGTCCATGAGCAATCATGGCAGGAGTATCGAAAAATTTATCAAATGATAAATCTATATTGTAGCAACAAAAATTATGCTTAGACTAACAAATCCATATTAATCTAAACATACTGAATGATGATGAATTGGTAATGCAAACTATAAAAGATGCTTTGAATAACCAATCTATATTAAATTAATATGTCACATACGAATCTTCAATTTGGCTAGCAGTGGTTTCATCTTTTGCATCTTTAGCAATTGTACAAAAATTTGGCATTGCTTGGTCAATGTCTTATCGCTAAAACATTGGTTGAAAAGTATTCTAGCCCAAAACCGAATAGTTCGTGTTGACCTCTTGCCTTCAAAATTATTTATAATGTTATCATCAATTTAAACTAACCATTTAGGGGTCCTTGAAGGTCTTAAATTTGGAATACCTCTTTCTTCCACACAGGGTTCTTCATTTCTCGTGTGATCCGGTGAAACATAATTTACATAGTTTGCTTCAATATTATGCTCAACATCTTCATTTCTAACATTTTCACCTTGAACATTTTCAATATCAATTTGAACAATTTCATTCCCAATTTCATTATCATGTTCAACATCTTCAATTCCAACATTTTCATTATCAATTTCAATATTTTCATTCCCAATTTCAATATCATGTTCAACATCTTCAATTCCAACATTTTCATTATCAATTTCAAAATTTTCATTCCCAATTTCAATATCATGTTCAACATCTTCAATTCCAACATTTTCACCTTGAAAATTTTCAATATCAATTTGAACATTTTCATTCCCAATTTCAATATCATGTTCTACATTTTCACCTTGAACATATTCAATTTCCTCATCACTTGAAAGACCATAGGGCTCAGGTTCACCAATATTTAACATACCTTGTCTTTTCTTTCTATGACCTTCTCTATCTCTTTGTCTATATCCTTCAATTTGTTCTTTTGTTAGCTTTCTCTTACGTTTTTGCTTCCGATGATTGTTGCTCCCCATCATACCAAATAAAAGATGCTAAAAAATCAATATGTATGACAAATTTGAGTACAAGAATCTCCTAAAAGTTTATTTTGTCTCTTCTTGTCTGAAACCGCATGTTTCTCGCCTGCAAAGTGCTACAAACAGAATGCAGGGTCTGTTGGAATGCACAAAAACGGCCCACATGGGGTTTTTCTATGGCCCACAAATCGGATATCCGATTTATAAAACATATTCTCCAATAGTAAGATTTAAGCTCTGCACAATGGAGTTCCACAAATCGGATATCCAATTTGTACACACATAGGCCAAAGGGAGAGGGAGAGCGAGATGGGGAGAGGGAGAGGGAGAGGGAGAGGGAGAGGGAGGGGGGGAGAGAGGGAGAGGGAGAGGGAGAGAGGGAGAGAGGAGAGTGAAGAGGAGGGGAAAGGGAGAGGGAGGGGAGAGGGAGCCAGGGAGGAGAGGGAGAGGAGGGAGAGTGTGATGGAGATAGGGATAGGGAGAGGGAGAGGGAGAGTGGGGGGGAGATAGGGATAGGGAGATAAAGAGAGGGTGAGTGGGAGAGTGAGAGAATGAGAGTGACTGGGAGAGATAGAAGGAGAGGGAGTGAGAGGGAGAGGGGGAGGGAGAGTGGGATGGAGATAGGGATAGGGAGAGGGAGAGTGAGAGCGAGAAAGGGAGAGGGAGAGGGAGAGTGAGATGGAGAGGGGAAAAGGGTGAGTGGGAGAGATAGAAGGAGAGGGGAGAGGGAGAGGGAGATGGAGAGGGAGAGAAAGAGGAGAGGGAGAGGGAGAGGAGGAGGAGATAGGAGACGCAGAGAGGAGAGTGGATGGAGAGTGAGAGGGAGAGGGAGAGGAGAGGGAGAAAGGAGAGGAGAGGAGAGGAGAGGAGAGGGTAGGAGAGGAGAGGAGAGGGGGAGTGAGAGAGAGAGAGAGAGAGAGAGAGAGAGAGGAGAAAGAGGGAGAGGGAGAGGAGAGTGGTAGGAGAGGAGGGAGAGGGAGAGGAGAGGGAGAGGAGAGAGGAGAGGAGAGAGGAGAGAGAGGAGAGAGGAAAGAGGGAGAGAGGGAGAGGAGAGGAGAGAGAGAGTGGGAGGGAGAGTGGGATGGATATAGGGATAGGAAGAGGGAGAGGGAGAGGGAGATAAAGGGAGGGAGACTAGAAGGGAGATAGGGATAGGGAGATAAAGGGAGCGTGAGTGGGAGAGTGAGAGA
>CM021104.1:146883135-146909450 GCA_007115665.2 Sequoiadendron giganteum
AGAGATAGAAGGAGAGGGAGTGAGAAGGAGAGGGGAGAGTGAGAGAGTGAGAGGGAGAGTGGGGGAGAGGGAGAGGGAGAGAGGGAGAGATAGAAGGAGAGGGAGAGGGAGAGAGAGAGAGAGAGAGAGAGAGAGAGAGAGAGAGAGAGAGAGAGAGGAGTGATTGAGTGAGAGACTTGAGAAAGATAGAGGTGGAGAGAGCGAGAGGGAAAGAGATAATATTAAAATAATTTATAAATTGGTAATGTATATATTTAATTATTTATGGATTAACTAAAATATTGAAATAATATTTAAATATTATACATTTAATAATATATTATATATTAAATTCATATTTCGGCAAGAGATTACCATAAATTATATATTAAATATATTACATTATAAACTTTATTGGATATTATATATATTAAATTATAAACTTAATTGCATTTTTAAATAATATATTAAAGATTGTATAAATTGTTTTAAAACTGATCTAAAAGATATCATATATCGAATTCAAATCCGATATCCGATATTCTAACACAAAATATAATGCCTTGGTATTAGGCTCGGTATTAGGCTTGGGATTTCGTTCGGACCTACCAATCCTAAAAGTCAACATGTAAAACATGTTTAACAACTTATCTTGTTTTTCCAGACTTCGCCCATGTGGCTGACGACTTTTATTTTACCTAAAATTGATAAAACGAAAAGGATTTGTAAAGGAGCTTCTCAGCTTTCTACCAATATAAATTATATTTTCTTTAGAATCTAATAAATAATAATTATTTATTTTTTATTAGAATTACGACTAAAGTCCCGATTGATAGTCTGATAGAAAAACATCTATATCTTTCAAACGGTATCACATTTTTTGAATCGAAAACATGTGTCACATTCTATGATTCGCATACTATAGGATTAAAAAAATGAAAAATGAATTCCATTAAGTTTTGACCAAGTTAAGGTGGTTAGACATACGAGTTTTTATATTTTTAAAAGATTGTAATAAAAAAATCATAATTAATTATTTATTTAAAAAAAATTACAAAAAAATATGCATCACATCTGGACACGAGTCCTCTACTTATATCTAAAATTTTATAAAAAAATATTATGATTGTATTATGGTTAGGGTGGTCAGACAAAAACCTACTTTTTATTTTTTCCTTGAAATTTTAGTACTACTGCATTGAAATTTCAAATTTTCACCAAATAGATTTTTCTTTTACAAAAATTAACCTAGTAGTTTAGAAACTCCATTCAATTTTCCACAGATTCTATTCTTACATATTTTTGAAATAATATAGATAACTTATTCAAATTTTTATGTCAAGTTGTCCAACTCTGATTTTCTAAATTTTCATTGCCACTTAAGGACCTATTTTTTCCATGATGATCCTGCACATACCCATATGATCTATAACATTTGGAAGCATGGTTAGAAACATTCATTGATTCCACTCAGGGAAAAAAAGGGAAAGTTTTAGATTAGTGTAAGTGTGTACATTAGGGAAGAGTGATACATATTTATTATAAATGTTTGCTAGAATGGGTGGAAATATTACAAATAGAAAAAAGTATCATAGATAGTGGGCTATGAGGCAGGACATCTACATAGGAAGAATTGCAAAAGGAAGAGAGAAATGAAAATTATGATAAAGGGTTTCATTGAAGAATATGTATTCATTGGGATCCATATAAAAGGATATGAAAAAACTAGGGAAGAGGCTATTAGATGTGAGGGGTTGTTTGATACAGAAGAGGAAAAGATTGTGATCAAATAAAGCCCAAAATTATTAGTGCAGATAATTATTGGTGCTTTGGAGAGATGTGTTAAAGTGGTTCAAGATTGGTGCTAATAATGGATCCCTTGAGGCATACCTAACAAGGATGAAAGAATGAGTTGAAGACAAAACGATGGGTCGAAATTTCTAGATAGAGCCAAGTTTACCTAGAAAATCAGGAACATATATTTTTATTTATTGCATGTGTCTAATTTAAGATAATTTTGAGGGAATAATGAGGAATCTATAATATTTCATGGAATTCATAAAATTAAGGAAATTGTGTGTTTGATAAGTAGTGGATGGTCTATGATGACAAAAAGTGGATGTATTTCACAACATTATATAATTGGGTGTTGTAGTTTTAGGAGTGTCTTTATACATGGCTTACTATTCTAGCATTAAATTTTTAGGTGATATGGATTTGTATATGTACATGGTTGTGCAAATAGATATTTTAAAGGTAGTAGTTCTTTTTGGAATTTTTATATTCTTAGTGCATAATTTTTTTTAAACCAATAGATTAATATTTTTTGAAGTTTTCGATTCTTATTGAAACACTATGAGTTATAATACATGGAAATTCTCCTATAATGGATCATTGGAATTCATAAGTTTTCCATTTCAATTCAACTAACATGTTTCATATAGTTTTAGGATTTATTCCATCTGGAGAACAACACAAATTATTTGGGAAGTTGGAGAAAGGTATATATATTTGGTTTAGTCATTTATATGGAAGTTAGCAAAATGAGGAAGGAGTGATGGTATGACTATTATGTTTAGTATTGAGGGATACAATATTCAAAATGAGGTCAAATATTGAGTATGATATGAACTAAAATCATGTGTGTGGTTCAAGTGTGAGGATACTATGGTGTTATTTTGTGGCACATGCAACAAGTTTAGAAGTAGTGTTTTAAATTTTTATGCTAGTGTAACAATCCATTATAAAATATTTAAATTAATTTGATGGAATCCATATAATGATAAATATTTAAAGGTTGGAATTTTCCTTGACCAAGGGTTTTCCCAAGCTATGGCTAGTGTTATTTTATACCTTTTTTTCTATTTCATGCATGTTTACTTATGTGAGATGCATAGTTGAACACGTTTTTAAGAAAATCTTGCCATGAATTAATTTAATACTATTAAAGAAAGGTTGATCATAGATTAATGCTATTATCGGTGTGACTACAACAAGTCAATGCAATTTTTCAAAATGATTTTGTCAAATAAGGTGGATATTATTATTTAATGCTAAGCATTGAGTTAAGGATAAAAAAGTGCATTGTGATAATTTATAATTTAAAGTAATTAAATAATATTTAGGATTTGGGGCAATCTTGGAAGAGGTTGATGAATAGATGAATTTTACAATATTTTCAAAAGCTAGTTCTTAGACAAACACTTTGGATTGGGCCATTCATTTATATATGTCACTAGAAATTAGGTATAACTAGAAATTAAATGATAGTTTACATATTTATATTAGATAATTCAATGAAACATAGTTCCATCATCAAAGAGAAAAATACAAAATAAATCACTTTTTCACAAGAAAAAGTGCAAACACATTAAAATTTTAACACATTGGTTTTGTAAGAAATCAGAAATATGATAAGATTATAAAATTTTTTAATTTTTTAGTTCTCTATCCATTTGTGTCTTCTTTAAAAATAATTTTATGAGGTACTAAAAAAATCATTGCATACATTGATTTGGATAGTTAAAAAACATTTTTTCTTTTAATCTTGAAGGGGTATGTGTATATGATATTATCTTGGATGTTTTTATTATCTTGAGAGATAGAAACGGGTATGTGCAGGATCATCATGGAAAAAAAAGGCCATTAAGTGGTGATAAAATTCAGAAAAATCAAAGTTAGGCAACTTGACATAAAATTTTGAATAAGGGTATGTTCAGGATCATCATGGAATAAACAGACCCTTAAGTGGCAATAAAATTTAGAAAATCAGAGTTAGAAAACTTGACGTAAAAATTTGAATAAGTTATCTATACTATTTAAAAAATATGTAACAATTGAATTTGTAGCAAATTGAATTTAGTTTCTAAACTACTAGGTTTATTATTTAAAAAAAAAAATCTATTTGGTGAAAATTTGAAATTTCAATGCAGTAGTACTTAAATTTCAGGGAAAAATAAGAAGTAGGTGTCTGTCTGACCATCCTAACCACAATAAAATGATAATATTTTTTTATAATATTTAAGATATAAGTAGGGGACTCATGTCTCGATGTGATGCATATTTTTTAATAATTTTTTTCCAAGTAAATAATTAATTATGAATTTGTTATTACAACTTTTAAAAAATATAAAAACTCGTATGTCTGACCACCTTAACTTGGTCAAAACTTCATGAAATTCAATTCTTTTTATTTTAATCTGATATTATGTGAAGAATATAATGTGACGCATGTTTTGGATTCAAAAAATGTGATACAGTTGAAACCGATAGATTTTTTTCAATCAACCTATCAATCGGGACTTTAGTCGTAATTCAAATAGAAAATGAATAATCATTATTTATTAAATTCAAAGTAAAGAATAATTTATATTGGTGGAAATCTGAGAATATCCTTTAAAAGTACTTTTCATTTCATCAATTTTGGGTAAAAAAAAGTTATTAGCCACATGGGCCATCATATTACTTAGATATCGCCACTTTTTGGCCCATCATGATCTTGCACATACCCATAAGTTATCTAAATTTTAAAATTCAGAAAAATCAGAGTTAGGCAACTTGACATAAAAATTTGAATAACTTATCTTTATTACTTCAAAAATATGTAAGAATAGAATATGTAGAAAATTGAATGTAGTTTCTAAAATACTAGGTTTTCTTTTAAAAAAACATATCTATTTGGTGAAAATTTTAAATTTCAATACATTAGTACTTAAATTTCAAGGAAAAAATAAGAATTAGGTGTCTTTATGACCACCCTAACTACAATAAAATGATAATATGTTTTTATAATATTTCAGATATAAGTAGAGGACTCATCTCCAGAAGTGATGCATATTTTTTTGTAATTTGTTTCCAAGTAAATAATTAATTATGAATTTTTTATTACAACTTTTAAAAAATATAAAAACTCATATGTCTAACCACCTTAACTTGGTAAAAAATTAATGAAATTTGAATTTTTTTTAATCCTATAATATGTGAAGCATATAATATGACACATGTTTCAGATTCAAAAAATATGATACCTTTTGAAAGCTATATATGTTTTTCAATCAGCCTATCAATCAGTCCATTTTAGTCATAATTAAAATAGAGAATGAATAATAATAATTTATTAAATTCAAAGTAAAGCATACTTTATATGGGTGGAAATTTGAGAATTTATTTTAAAAACCCTTTTTTTTCATCAATTTTGGGTAAAAAAAAAAGTCATCATCCACATGGGCCATCATATCACTTACATATCACCTCTTTTTGGCCCATCATAATCCTCCACATACCCAAACACCACATCTTATTTTATTCTTATGGGTAATATCTATGGATTTGATCACCCTAGAGGACAACCTCAACTCCAACATTCTAGTTGAGTCTAAATAGTGGGCGATAAATTGAAATACAAACCTCTTGAATGTTGTTACTTTTCCATTTTGTTTAGCCCCTCAAGAAATTTATACTTTGGGGGAGTAAAGGAGAAGAGTAGGTTACCATATTATCCCAATTTTTTTATATTCTTACACTTTTAAATTTATAGACCAAGCCTCACATGTCCCTCTAACATATCAAGGTTTCATATAGATAGTTTTTATAGCCTAGCTTAAGTCCTTCGAGTGTATTTTAGTGTGGTGCAAGGGATGTAGATCATACCCTAATGGTACTTACAATATACTTCCATGTGGTGAGATACAATTAGCAAAGGTTTAAAGCTTTCAAAAACCTTTAGTAAGTGATTTCACTTGTACATAGCTATCCCTATCTATCCATTTATTGGTTGATATTACCAACTATGGGACCACACTGAGATTCATTCCCACATGATTAGTTCTAGGATTCATAGTTTGTTTTATATGAATAATTATTATTTGATTAGAAAATTTCTAATTAAAAAATCATGATTCAATGTTTGAGGATGTGTACATTTCAGATTTGGTGATCTAGGAATCGTACACCATCTTGGGCGTATGGGTCCCACTTGGGTCTCGGGGCCTAATTTTAAATATTTTCTTATACTTAACATTTCTTGGAGTTTGTGACCCATGTTTAAGACATTGAGACGCATATGCCCAAGGTGGCATATGAGTCCTACTTTAACTAGGGCCTATTTTAAATAAAATTCTTGGTGGGATTTTATTATCCTAGATCTGATGTCAGCTTGTAGTGTTGTAGCTTCAATAATTTCAACATTAAAAAGTATAAACATACGATCATTCCACATAGTTTCACCTATAATTTTTATGCAAGAATCCCTATAGCAAGTTTATGAGATCAAGAGCATTGAAGAGAAAATCATTAAGAATTTGGAGAAACATTCAAGATTCAAGCATCATGTCAAAGTCATCATGCATCATGTGTGTTTTTGAGCTAAAATTTGTGATGTAGGTTTTCACAATGCAAGAAAGAATTCAAAGACATTATCTCATATCAAGATCAAGAGTCAAGATCCACATCCATTGGATCCATTTCACACAATATTGCAGCTTTTATTTAAAGGGTTTGGTGAGTTGTAATATTGCATATTGTTCATTCATAATTCCTTCATTCTATTTTATTTCATTTCAAGGTTTGATTACCAAAATAGGGTTTGACCAAGGCAAACCCCTAATACCTAACATAAAAAAGATTTTCCCTCTTCATGTGTGATTGTATATCTAGGTGAATTGGAGCTTGAAGATAAATTTTCAATATAGAAGAAAGTTTTCAAAGTTTTCAAGAAGTTGCCATCGTCGTAGAAACTCCCCTATAGATCATAATTCATAATTTTTGGACTCAAAGATTAACAAGATGAAAGCTACAGAAGATCACTTGAGGATAAAAATATTTTTTTCAAACCCTAATACTGGGACTAAATCACCCCTCTAGATGTATGAGTGCTTGTATACCTCTTTTCAACAATTTTCTGTAGATCCTGATTTATCAGCAGAAGATTCCAAATTCTTCCTAGATTCTAGTAGCAGGATTAAGTCACCTAGTCTTGCATATGAGTCCCAATACAATTCAAAAATTATAGTTTCAGAGTTGCAAAACTTGCTTGGAATCCATCAGCTTACAAAGTTCCCTTCTATTTGATCTTTTTTTCTCAGTTTAATTTCATGTTCTTAAGTTTCTAGGGTTTAGTGCATTCTATTTTGTATTTATCCTTTGAAGCTTCATTTTAAAGGTGAACCCCCTTTTAATCACACCTAAGGAAACCATACCCTCATATTTCCTTTCCCTAAATTGAGTCACTTGGTTGAGGGATCTTGGTTTCCTAATGAACTGAGATAAAAATAGTTATATGTTCTAAACCCCCTAGGCTCCATCTCCCAAAAGGTGGAACCCCTATTTCCTTCAGTTCACTACTACTTTGTCCTCTTTATTCATTTGTTCCAATGTTGGTAGCCAAGGCACGTGACTTAGAAGAGTTAGGAGTGCCCATATAAATTAGCTTATCCTACCCCCATGTGTGAGAAGTAGAAAAATCATGCAATGATGGTATTATGAATTGAGACCCAAGTGCATCCTTAGTAGAATAGAAGGTACAAAAAAATATTGAATACTAGAAACTTTAGCTTTGAGAGAATACTTATAATCAGTTGTTCATCTTTCTTAATAATCTCACATTGTTGTAGATGTAGCCTTAGTGATTTAAATTTGGTTAATAAATCTTGGATTGTGTTGAAGTTGTCTAGATTTAAACTCATTAGCTCATTCTCCAACATATGACTTCTCATATATAATCTTGAGTGCCAAAAAGAAATTATAGCTTTTTCCATATTTCATTTGGAGTATTCAAAGATTCAATATGAAAGAGAAAATCAAGAGATATATATATAAACACAATGCTCCATATTCTTTATCACATTTGTTAAACCACTCACACTTTTCTTCATCTTTAGCTGGTTAATTTTTTAGTCCCATTGTTATTCTATGCAAACCAAGCACTCTTAAGTGAATATTCATTAGTGATTCCCACTCAAAATAGTCATATGAAGTTAGAGTAGGAACTATTGTTGAACTCATGATGATGAAAATGAACATAAGAACACAAAGAATACCCTAACCCTTTTCAATAGTATCAAAGAACACCCCCCAAAATATTATAAGTTTGGCACTTTATAGTTCAATGCGTTACAAATCCTTTTCCAAAGTACAATGCTCAATAGGCTCAAAATAGCCAAAATTAAATTTTTAATAGAATATGAATTTGAGATAAAATATTGAAATATTATCCTTATACCTATGTTGTGCTCTTCACCACCTTTCCAATGTATATGTGTATTCGAAAATTGGATCACAAGGGTGAAGTTATGGCTATAAAAGAAATTGGCACAAACAACTTCAACCTAAAATATCTAGTACAAAGTCAAAAAAAATATTTTCAATAGCCTTGTAGATGGAAAGTGCTCATCTCTAGATTTTTAACAATATCTTGTTTGCCATAAAT
Organism: Sequoiadendron giganteum; assembly: GCA_007115665.2. NCBI lineage: Eukaryota > Viridiplantae > Streptophyta > Pinopsida > Cupressales > Cupressaceae > Sequoiadendron > Sequoiadendron giganteum. Next base: position 146,891,540 of record CM021104.1, read on the forward strand.
GGAAACTATGGAAAAAAAGTTATGATTTTTTTAAAAATAGTTTAATTTAGCTTGTAGTGACATCCCCCTAGCAAAATAAAAAAATTCCAAAAATCAAATTCATCTAAAATTGAAATTTTTTATATGAGAATAGGGGATTTTTCACCATTTGGGCACAATAAAAAGGTCCATTTGGGCTGAAAATGCTTCAATAAATTTTTTTTTTCCAGATTTGAGCTTCAAACCCTTGTTTGCAACTATGTCAAATGATCTCTAATTTGGATGAAACAAAAGACAATTTTGAAATTCTAGAGCCTTTTGGATGCAATGGAACAATAAAAAATGCTACTAGTAAAACTTAAAGTACTAAAATAACCTAGATCTCACAAAACACATATACAATATGAAGAGGTTATTAGATATTTTCAAATCCTTTTTGATTCTCCAAGTCATTCAAACTGAAAGAGGAGAGAATACAATAATTTACGAGATCTTTAAATGAAAACTCATTATATCAATCAATAATTTATGAGCTTAGATTTCCCAAAACAAAAGATCTATTACCATGTTAGAAATTTGAAGTAGATTGAATAACCCAAGAAACTTTTTAAGAGAAAATCAAGGTTACATAAATGAGAAAAACATAAGAATACAAACCAGGAATCTAAGAGATTATGCCATTTTGAAATGAAATAATTATATTAAGAGCTTCCAAGATAAATAGATGAGCATAAAAGATGCAAATAGAGGCTAGGTAGTGAGTTTATATAAAACTAAGGAGAGGATGTAGGTGGGAAATCCAACAAATATGAATCAACCACAAAAAGTGGAGGATGCCACCAAAAGTGGAAAGTGTTCCACCATTTAAGGAAGGGGACAACACATCACTTACGTCCTCATAATAAACTCACTTTATTATCCTAAGAAGGCTTAACAAAAGTGTAAGAAAAACCTAGGACTAAGGGAAAAATAAATTAACCCACTCAGAAAATGAAAACCTACACCAATGATAACGAGTTTCTTGCTCAACCCTATGTATAGTTATCTTTGAGAAATATTTTGCATTGCCTCTATGTTTTCCTTTTTTTTGAAAATCAATAAAAATATCAAACATAGTAATGTGTTCAATTATCTATATTATTTATTTTCTTAACTGAAGAAAAACATTGGTTTCTACTACTAGATATGCATTAAACGACTACTAATGTTGTATATGTTACTATTGTTAATATGTTATTAAGCATTGATTTGAAAGATGGGTCACTAAGTACATGTAAAACTTATCAGTATGAGAGAATTAATATATGAAATTAGTAATCATATGTTAATTCATTTAATCTAATTCATAATTTCAAGGAATACAATATAAGACATCGTCAACTATAGTTTGGAATATAAAATGTAGTATAAAATGTAAATACCTAGACAAAATTTAAAATTTAGAATCTAGATTCTACATTAAAAAATTTCTATAGTGGAAAATAGAAGTATGTTAATTGATTCAATCTGATTCATTAATTCATGGAATACAATATAAAATATCATCAACAATAGTTTGGAGTATGATTAATGAAATGTTGTATAAATACATAAAAAAGGCTAAATCTCTTCTATTTTCCACCTCGCTTCCTGGTTCTCACTCTCACGATGAGATTGAGAGCCATCTTGACTCTAAGTTTGGTATTCATTTTCTTCATCCTACAAATGTGTTCTTAACTACATATCAAGCTCAACATTCATCATGTCACTATCATTTGTGCCACTTCCACTAAAATTTGAAGTGTTGCACAACCATCTTCTCTCACATATGGACTTCTAGATTTTGAGTTCCCTTTAAAAAAGAAAACTTCAAACATTCTACCTAGTTGTATACATCCTCAAGAATTTTTCCAAATTCTTGCCTAGGTTTTTTTTTTATCTTTGATTTCAAAAACCCTAATGCATTGGAAATATATCATCCTCCACCAACCCAAATATCATTATTTGACATAAATCAACAAGTTTGAAATATTTTGATAATGAATCACGTAATTATAGTGTTGAAAAAAGTAATCCTTTTTCACACTTAATTTGGATAATTGACATAAATTTGAATTAATCATATCTTGGAATAGTTTTGTAATGTGTTATACACATTCAAGTCATTCTAGGGTCCCTATTTAATTAAAATTTACCTTAAATTTTCCTTTGCAAGAGTGTTGTAAAATGTTGTAACACACTTTCACACTTTTTTAGGGTTTATTTAATGAACTAAGACTAATGGGCCCCTTTTAATGAAATGCACCTAATGTGTACCCTATTAGGTTTTGTAAAGTTTTGTAACACACTTTCACATTTATCTAAGGCCCCCTTAGTAAATTTTGGTTAATTGGAGTTAATTAGTTCCCCTTTAATTCAAATTTAGACCTTATTTATGACACTTCCCACAGATCTATCCCAACACCCGTGATTCATATTACATAAGATTTAATTTGGAAAACAAAGGTCTTGGAAAATGGTGTCAAGACCCATTCACCCCTCCACCCTTAATAGGACCCCCCTTTCTTTACTGATTTGACATGGGCCTTTTATACTCTTTCCATCGCCTAGGGTTAGGTCCTGGAAAACTGAGCCAGGACCCATTCGCCCTAGGTGGAAAATGGGTCCTCCCTTAATGAGGACCCCCTTTTTGAATTTAATTGTGGTGGGAATTTAATAATGTTTATTTCTAGATCTGGTGTTGACCTTAATCGTTTGAATTTTTGGGGTTAATCTCCTAATTTATTATAAATAAGGGGTTTTAATTCACATTGTTTCTCCTAATAAAGGCTAGAAATTCATTCTAAGTCTCCAAGAATTCAAGGTTTCAAGCATTATATAATTAAAAAAGAATTTACAAGGCATTTCAAGGTAGATTATTAAGAGTTTATTGCAACAATTCAAGATCATATCATCATGTCAAGGGTTTAGTGCATTAATGCATGTGGTTGAGCTAAGAAAGGGGATATAGTCTTGAATATCTACTTGCAAGAATTATTTCACATCTTATTTAAGGATCAAGATCTACATTCTTCATAGCCACTATATGTTAGATTATATATTTTAATTAGAAGACAACTTCCAAGGTATCTGCATTGCATCATTTCATGTTTCATGCTTCAATTTCATTGTCTCATCATTTGGTTTAATTACCTACAAGGGGTTTGACTTAGGAAAACTGCTATTCACTAACAATCAACAATTTTTTCTTCCCTTGAGTGTTTTTTTGCAGATTTATAAGTTGAAGATCAAGTGGAGGAAAGATTTGGAGAAAAATTGTCAAAGTTGTGAAGTTGCAAACTTGACCTTTAAAGTGCAAGATTGAAGAATTGAAGCTACAAAATTAAGTACTTGTTTTAATGAGCTAAAAAATGGGAATATGAGAGTGAAAACATCAAGGAAAATAACCCAGATCTTAGTTGTAGAAACCTGAATAGGAACCCATTCACCACTAAACGTGAATGAGTCCTTTTCTGCCCTAAAAAATTTCTTCTTGCAAAAAGGTACACACCTCTTTGGGCTCTAAAAAATTCCCTCATAGTTTATATAACAATTAGGGTTAGTTTATTGTTATTTGGATCTTTTTCCTTTCATAATTAAATGTTTCATAGTAAAAAATAGTTGGTTCATCATCTTGACCCATTCATCTTGATGGTGAACCCTCCTATTTATTTCTATGTTTCAAAAATATTTCACTTTTACCAAAGGTTTCCCAAACCCTTTAACCCTGCTTGCATGTGATTCTTTATGGAGTCAAATTCATCAATCAAACTTGTTGCAAAATGGGAAGCTTGTTCTCTAAGCTTGGTTTCATTTATAATTCCTTCTATTTTTTGCCTATTGTATTTTGAACTTTTCAAAAAGTGTTTGACCAAGGTAATTATTTTCTTATGAAAATAATTTGGGTTGTGACAACTTCATAAGAACTAAAATTGAGGATAGATAATATACATGACTTCAATTATTTCATCACGATGGAATCGTTCATAAATATATGAAGAAATAAATTTTGCAATAGATTTTAAAATACCAGTTATAGATTTAATACTCTCTTAAAAATATTTATTTGTAATAATTACTATAGTAGAGAGCTTGACCATCATACAATATAACATTGGTATCTCCAATCTATGTACAAAAACACAAAACTGCCCGCTTGCATTAAGCTATAAATAATTTTCAGGATTGTTTAAATTTGTAATTAATTACCATCTTGTAAATTTTGGACTTTGAAATGGATAATTTGATAGATATATATTATTGAGGGCCATGCATGTCATTCTATGGGTATGTGCGGGATCATGATGGAAAAAATAGGCCGTTAAGTGGCAATAAAATTATGAAAATCAGAGTTGGGAAACTTGACGAAAAAATATGGAATGTTATCTATATTATTTCAAAAATATGTAAGAATAGAATCTATAGAAAATTTAATGTAGCTTCTAAACTACTAGGTTTATTTGAAAAAAATAAAAAATCCATTTGGTGAAAATTTAAAATTTCAATGCAGTAGTACTTAAATTTCAGGGAAAAAATAAGATGTAGGTGTCTGTCTGACCACCCTAACCACAATAAAATGATAATATTTTTTTATAATATTTTAGTTATAAGTAGGGGACTCGTGTCTTGATGTGATGCATATTTTTTTGTAATTTTTTTCCAAGTAAATAATTAATTATAAAAAATTTATTACAAAATTTGAAAAAATATAAAAAATTGCATGTCTGACCACCTTAGCTTGGTCAAAACTTCATGAAATTCAATTCTTTATTCTTTAATCCTATATTATGTGAAGCATAGAATGTGACGAATTTTTTGGATTCAAAAAATGTGATACCATTTGAAAGTTATAGATTTTTTTCAATCAGCCTATCAATCAAAAATTTAGTCGTAATTCAAATAGAAAATCAATAATAATTATTTATTAAATTCAAAGTAAAGAATAATTTATATTGGTTGAAAGATGAGAATCTCCTTTAAAAACCCTTTTCGTTTCATCAATTTTGGGTAAAAAAAATTTGTCAGCCACATGGGCCATCATATCACATAGATATCGCCACTTTTTGGCCCATCATGATCCTGCACATACCCCTACATAGTTTAGTATATTCTTGAATATACATAGTTTCGTCTTGGTCTTTTTTCACAAGATTTTTTAATTCATCAAGAATAAGGAGAATACCATATAAAGTTAAGAGTGTCTCTATATCCCTTAACCTAAGTAAGAGGTCAAGAGATTTGTCTACTATGTGGTGATTTTAATACATTACTCCTATCAAAGATCGATATTCTGAAAAACTTATCATGCCAGTCCATCTAAGGAGATACATTTGGTATCAACAATCTTAAGAATCTTGTTTCTTCCTATTATTCCCTTAGAAAAAAATTAATATAAAAAAAAATTGGGACTTCTGTAGAAGCATGAGTAAAGATTGTAGACTATATTTTCAACTTTTGATACTAGAGGAAACTTTCTTACAATTTTAAATGCTAAATTAATTTTTTCCATGTAGTGAATGATAATCATGTATGGTGAACAATTAGTTTGTAAATTTATAAATATTCCATTCTTGTGACCTTACATTATTGAAGCTCCATTATCTCCTACAAACACCAACTTTTTGGAAATTGCAAAGTCCTTCATATCTCAAATTTAACTCAAATATTTCTTAAATAGTTATAATAGATTTTGTGATGTCGAAGTCTCCTTCATTTTATAAGCACTAAGTAGATGAGGCTGGAAAAAATGTGTATGTATAGTATACACATGCATACGTACCCAAGAAGTATTATCTACCATAGTAAATTCATCTAAAGAGAATGCAAAGAATGTTGACTCTTTTATTTTCTCTTATAAATCTTATTTTTCCACCTCAAAAAGACAACTTTCCCATTCCCATCTAGCGTTTATTTACCAATGTGTGCTAGGAAAGTGAGGAACACCCAAAAAAGATAATAAATTATTACATTCTTAGTAGTCTCTCATAGGATGGACTTTGGACACAAGATGAAAAATAACACTCATTTGAATAATTTTTGCTAGGTGTGCTCCTACCATTATCTTTCCAAATTGAGCTTCAATTGAACCTCCACATGCAACAAGGTGCACCATTAATTGCATATTCTCATCATATTCTAGGGAATACTTAATATGAAGAAATTATTCCTTTCATTTCCATCTTACTGCTAATTTTTCCTTTCCATCTATGATTTTTTTTCATAAAATTTATCGATATGATTTTCTATAGTGTCAAGCTTTCGCTGAGAAATTCTTGTCTCTTTTATATTTCCAACTACAAATTTTACACTTGCATTTTGTTGGAGGTTCATCTTTGTTTGGATTATCTATCGATTTAATCAATGGGTACTTTGACAACCAATAGATCTTAAAATTCCTTTTCATATCCCATCCGTGCCTCATTTTTTATTTATTTTATTTTCATCTTCCCTACAATAAAATTATCTACAATGCTAGCATTTTCATCCAAGTCAATTAACTTATTATAGCTAACCTGGCTATCCCTCAGAACATCTTCTATGGTATTGTCATCCTCATTTGACTCAATTAACCCAATTCCATCCTCCAATGAGGTATTGACAATGCCCTCTTCATTAATATTTAGGGCAAGAGTTGATGATGTAGTTCCATCTTGATCTAATGGATCACAAGCATTGTTAAAGTCATACTTTATGGTAACTCTACATTTTGGGCCTTTTTATGGGCTCCCTTCACCACCTTGATATCAAAAACTCACAAGTATAGAAATAAACAAAATTGGTAAAAATAAATTAGAGTTTTGATTGTATTTATATCAATCCATTTTTGGTGAATTTCATGTGATTTTTAAATGGTATAGTAAAAATTTGGTGAATCCTGTGTGATTATACAGTGATACATTTAAATGTTGGGTGAATCAAACCTCGATGGAACACATACGTTATAATTTTCAAGGCGATTATGACCCTACAGTTAGCAAAATGGGTTCTCGCATGTAGTGAACATTTAATGATGTTGGTGAAATGTGCCTTAATATATAATGTCATTTTACTAGTATTGCCGAATATGTGGGTGATTAAATACTTTAATACAAGCTTCCGAGGTTCTAGGAAAAAAATATTAATTAGTTTGTTGGAAACACATAGTTTGTTATGGTGAAACTATTAATTCAATATGCCTCATAAAATAAATCGATGGTGACTTAAAATGCATTGGACTAATAATTCATAAAATTCAAATGATTTGGCCACCTTGTTGGTTGCAATATATTCACCAATCTCAACTTGGCCAATATGAACTAATCGCCAATTGATGAAGATTTATCACTAAAAAATCCAGTATTTTATCATCAATAGATGAAGATCTAACAACAAATTATTGAGGACAAAAGCTATAGATAAGGGACCCTAGGCCTCTAAAAACAGTTCTCATAAATTAGGTGCTTAATCTAGGATGCAAGGAACCCTAGATTGGCTAAATCTATGTCAAATTCAAATCCCAAGTTCTTATGTGTTTAACTTCAGCATTTTTAGATTCCAATTTTGTGTTTCTATTTTAAATTTCTTAGAATTTATCATAGAAAATTGCATTTGTATAAATTAAATAGTTACATCATTGAGCCTTGTACTGCTTTATACACTCTTGTAGATGTCACCAATGTATTTCAAAACCTACAATTGAGGCAATTGTTGACATTCTTAACCTTCTACTTGATCCCCTTGAATAAGCGAGCTAATGAATCAACCTATTTGATATTCACGTATCTTACAAATTCATTAGTTTTATTTAAATATTATTGATGTTTAATTACCTTTCACGAAGGGGAAATTTTTAATTCTAATATGATGACATCAAAACACACACTATCATATCACAAGAATATTTAGATGCTATCACATTTATCATAGTTAAAATAAAATACTTATTAGTAATATGTGGAAACACTCTAATGATGTGAAGACCAACTGTACATCTCACTACAACCCTTGATATGACTAAATTAATTATGGTTTATTTGAATACATATTTAGCCAAAAGTGCATGTGTGTATATTATCTCCCACAATAGAACATGAATCATCATTTTTTTGTTAATTAGATTATGCATATCTATTGGGATATTTATTTGATAATGTATATTAATCATGATAAAATATGTCAAGTTAAGATCGAGTGGATTATGCAAAACGATCCATTAATGCCAATAAATTTAATTGTTGAAAACCTATTGCAAAATGTTTCTACCTAAATATGTGTCAAAATTACCTTAACAAATATAACTTAATCCATTTACCATTATTGATTAGATACAATTCAGATTGATAATTCACAAAATAAGTTAATTTATTTGCTCTATAATTGGCCATGTCACATTCTATCTAATGACCCACAAGGAATATAGCCTATTCCTTAAACATCTCCAAAATTGATAGAGCCCGCCGACAATTTTTTGTTCATGCAATGTTCTCATAATTCAAGGGAATTTCTACTTGCAAAAGCCGTCTGTTGTCGGTTAGATGGGCCCTCGCTTCCATCTGCTTGCAAACACAGAATCAATATTATCGCTCAGTTCACTACAAGAATTTTCTTTAATTTTTATTTACCAAAGCAACCCCTACTCTCCCGTGATTTAAATTTGTTTTCATTCTAATGAAGACGAATTTTCCACTGAAACTAAAAAACAAAAAGTACTGTTTAATCTGGTCGAGCGCGCGAAACAGAACTTTAGAATGGCGAGGCAAAGCAAAGCAAATTGGGGTAGTGGATGAGAATGTCCGAAGAGGATTCCCTACTTTTCACGCATGGGAAACAGCTAAGGAAAGTTTACCAGGGTCTTGTGAAAAGTGGACGACCACCATGACTGTGGAGCTGCCGTGGAAGACAGATCACGGGCGGACAAGGCAGATCCGTGGTGTCAGACATGGGAAACAAGCACAGGAAAGATGAGGGAAAGAAAGGAAAGGATCTTTTATAGTTCATGATATCAGGCGATCTGTTTTGTGATCTGTTTTTGGATCTACAGATGACTTACATATATGGAACTTCTCATACTCCCAATATGATGGAGGCACATAACTCATTCTCCACAATATGAAGTGTACATACCTTACTCCTTATAGAATTTGAACTTGTGATCTCTGTTTCAAGAGAAATGTCCTACTATTAGTGGGACCAAACAGAAGACACAAAGTCCAAAAATTGAACACTTCCCAACCCTGCAAGTGGGTCCAGCTGAAATAATCAGGGGTTCAGAGGTGGGATCTCTAAAGGTGATAGATAAGTCTGTCTCAAGATTTTTTTTTTGTTATAAAAAAGGGTTTTTTATTTGCTCTGCAAAATCTGACTTATTAGTAAATCATTTCCTCTTATACAATCAATGGTAAAACATTATCCTCTCATGTGTTGAAATCTTACTGTGGTAAACTGGTAAACTGGGAGACTGAAATATTAGGTTTTATGGAAGAAAACACAAAGTCGGTAGTACTGTAAACTTTCAAAAAAATAGGGAAGACATAACTAATGATCCAACAGAGGAACATAGATTCAGTGGGCGTGAAAGGGAAATCGGGGAAACCTAAATGAATCCCAAAGAAAAATATGTTTATTCTATATGACATGTCATATGCTTTAAAGAGTCTTGTTAGTTATTCATTTGTCACAGCAAGGGCCTTAGACGCCATATTATTGCAATTACAAAAACAGAAAAGGATTTGGCAGTAAACTTGATTTATGTGAATGTCAAATAGTATAATAGAATCTTGCAGTGCAGGAAGGTCAGGATAGCAAGAAAGTCAACATGGTTAGGAGGCAAGAAATTTGAAGTCATTCTATGAAAATTAGCTTGTAGTGTTCAAATAGCACCAGAGGTGAACATAAAGCAATAACAACTAAGACCAATAGTAGGTGGGCAAGAAAACCATCTTGCAATTGTGTTTCAGTAAGGAGTAGAGGTAATGTAGCATGCATGAAAGAAATGCCTCGAAGAAAATGTAGAGGGGCAGGCTAGGAATTGAGACAGTAACCACATGTCACCACCCCACTTGTCACCAACTTTAATGTGGTCCTTAGAGTTGTATGTCAAGGAGTTAATAAGAGTAAAATGAAGATTTAATAAATTAGCGATGAAAAAATAGATGAAAGATATCAAGCTTCAGTAGGAAAATAGCATACTTAAAAATCAACTGCATAAATCATAAAATGACATGAAAATAGGATAGTAGGTGATTTTAGCACTAGAACATGATCAAAGCCCAGTCAAGGGTGGGAACATAGCTCAAATCAAATAGGAGAAGAAAGAGTTATTTCACATATAAAAAATGTTTAATAAGAAATAGTAAACATGGAAGTCAAAGAAAGTAAATTAATGGAGAAATTAGAAGAAGCCAAGTCATGGACAAATTTGGAAAAAGAGCAAGGAGAGAAATAGAGAGAGCTCACAAATAGACAAATAGGATTGTAAATATGAGAAGATAAATATTGGTAAGATTTACAAGGTTAATGTCATGTTAATCCTAACACACATGGATAAGCAAGTGGTTTCTTTTGATTGGTAGTATTTTCATCTTTGTAGATGAAAACTTGGAATAATGTATCTCTTGTAAAGTTGCTCAAATATCTTGTGAGACAAAGGAGTTAATGATGATTTATATGGTGTCAATGTATATTGGCTCATATATATGATGATTTGCATCAATTTATAGATAGAACAAACATAGGCATTAGGGCATGCATTCATAGGGCACTAACAAATAAACTAATTTCATTATGGACTTAAATTTATGATTTTAATACCTCCTCTACATAAACTGGTACAATTAATGTACCTCACTATTTTCACTAGGTATCCAATGTACCTACCTTTTAGTTAAATTTATTATCCCTTATTATTTCTACTCCATTAAACAACGTAACTACCAAAACCTACATCAAACTCAAAATAAGTTTTGATTTATATCACATACATTAATCCTTAGCATGTATAACCTAGATGAGCTTTGATAAATATTGCATTCTTTAAAAAGCTTTAATTCTAAAGAAATTATACATCACAACTATCAAACCCTTTTCACACCAACTAGTGAATCCCTTAATAATAGATATAGAAATTATAGTATACATATTAATTTAAATTATAATGGAAGGGTTTCAAAGATATTGGTGATTATCCATGATAGATTAGTGGAATTACTAATAGGTGTACAATAACTAATCTTAGGAAACATAGAAAGGATTATACAAAAGTTACATGAATATGGTATGACAATTATTTACTTTGTTTATTAGATTAGAGTTAAGATTAAGTAAGTTCCCTTATGATTATAAGCTTGTGATATAGTACAACATTATGTGGTACAAAAAATATTAATTTTATGATTTTGGTTAGCCGGGCGGGTGCATGGAAATGGGTAGCAATTTTGTGGACACCCTAAAAAAAAAAGTTGAAAAGCATAACGCGAGCATGTTATAATGCGCTCGCGTTATGTCTTCCGTTAAACCTAGGCAAGATCCCGGAAGCCATAACTACAAAGAAATAACATGAGCACATTATAATGCGCACGCATTATTGACTGTTAAAAGCAAAAAAACAAATGCAAATCTCTCATTTGCATTTCTATTGGTTTTTTTGCTCCACCCGCGGCCAAAAACCCCAAAATATCGCGCTCGCATTCTACGAGAAGAGTTTCTTCACCAAGAATCTAAATTTCTTTGCAACGATGGCGCCATGATGATGAGGAGCTGTAAGAAGTAAGGATTCTATGCTTTTTGTTTTGAATTTGTTAGTTTTAGGTTGAATTTGATATCTATTTGTTTGAATTTTTAGGAGATGCAAATCAACCTGCAAACCCTCAAAATCCTCAACAGGAGGACCAACCAAATCCTCAAGATCAAAATCAACCACAACATCAACCTCCTCCACCAATCGCTCAACCCCCTCCTGGCACTCAACAAAATTTAATGAGTGAAATTCAGAACAACAAAAAAAAAATTGAGGATTTGATCAATAGGTTGACTGATCCAAATGGTTCAACCACATAAAGAATGACCCTAGCAAATTCATTGAAAGATATGTTAATAAACATAGATTCAATTAGCAAACAAATAACTGGATTGGAAGATAAGAGGCAAGCGGCTAGGGAGTATTATGAAAATAAACTATCATACAAGGATGTTAAAGATTTAAAAATAACAAAAGGTGATTTGTGCTCATTATTCACCGACCCATGCACAAATCAAACTCTTACCCTCAATGCGAAGATGTTTCCTATCCATTGGTGCCACCACCAACAAATCAAGGAGCGGTTTTATGATAGGTGGTACATGGTATTCGATTACTCACTGTGCAACAATTGTGAGGTCCCGCAATATTTCCTTAGGAAACTATACAATGAGTTCATATTGAACAAAATCCCAAATTATTTTGATATGAGAGATTTCAAGGGGAGAGGTGGGGGGTCAGCTTAGGATAAACCTGGTGCACAGCCGGATCCTACACGGCAAGGTAGACAAGCTCTCGCTAGGCCACCTCATGAGCACATTGTTATGCCTTCCGTCATGAAGGAAAGTCCTGACGTAGAGACATTGCAGGCAATCAACACTTTTACCCAGAGTGTCATCCATCATACTAGCCCTATTCTACAGCGCCATCCAGGGGAGTCTTCTAGTGGTGGTCTTCGATAACATGTGTTTCAATCTTGCGGGGCTACTTGTTCACATGACCCCACCGACCCTCAGGAGACTGGTACGTAGGATCCATCTGCAACTATGGAGATGGAGAGGATAGCTGACATTTTGCATGAGGCATATGGCATTGATAGTCAGGTAAACGTTAGTGCATGTGTTCATTGAATTTAATTTATTAAATTTCAATTTTCAAATGCAAGATTTACTAAAAATGTTTTATGATTTTAATAAAATTGTAGGGTCACGGTGTTGAGACTGGATACACCGCCCCCCCACAAACCTATTTTTGTAGTACACCTATCGCTAGGGTATGTAACTAGTAAACAATTATAAGTTTATTGCATATTAATGGCATTGTTTTATGAATGGTAATTTAATATGAAATTTTTGATGTTGAACAGACTAATATTGGAGGTTTTGATGGAACACTTCCCACTGGCGGTGGATTTACTCAAACCTTGATGCAGGTAATAAAATAAAGAGTTTAACTAATGAATCAAGTACTTAATAGATTTGTGTAGTTTATACATGCACATCGTTGATTATGTTGAATAATTTATTGTTTTATTTTCAGTTGTTGCGAGACGATACACCTCCGAATGTGATGAGGGCAATGGATATTAGTGTGACATCTGCTATACGATCCTCGATGGCTATGATAGAAGAGGTATGAGGCAAATTAGTAAATTTTAATTTACATTTGTTGTTATAGATGTTAGTTAGTGAGAAATCAAACCATTATTGATTCACGTAGTTTTTGTCTATTTGCATGGTTTATACAGGGCTTGAGCATGCCTGAGCATGGGCATGAGGGTATTTCTCTCGTGGAGGGAGATCGTGAGATGGCTGTAAGTGATTATTTTGTCAAATATATCATTTTTTCTAATGTAATTTCTATATATTCATGTCTTTAATTCTTATTGTAACAGTTAAAACTTCACCATGAACTAAACCTTAGGAGGAGTAGCAAGAGCACTCCACGAGCGTAGCAAAAATGAGTGACAGACCTATCACCATCCGAGCGAAAAGGAAAGGGAAAGATTCTATTTCCTAGGCATGGAAAGCAATGACTTTTGATTCCACAGTCCTTTATTGTATGCCTACATGGCAGTTTTGTACATATTTTTTATTGGATATATTTGACATTGTATGCCTAGATTGAATTCTCGTAAGCCTACATGGCTATTTTGTACATATATTTCATACTTATATCGACATATATTTATGTATGCCTACATGGCTATTTGGTTAATACAAATATCTTTTTTCGATGCCTGTCCATATTTGCATTCTAAATTGATGGTTCAATAGATATGAGTTACGTATATTCAAGTGTATACTTTACAACTTACGTGTATACTTTGTGACTTAAGTGCATTCAAGTGTATACTTTGTGGCTTACATGTTTTCATGCATATACCTTGTATTCATGCATATAATTTGTTTTAATCTGTGTATACTATGTATTCATGTGTATACTTTTTGAGGCTTATGTGTTTATGAGTACTTACAGTTCCCTTATTGACATGTACATGTTTGAATTATTCATGTGTATAATTATTAATTGGTTAGCCCTAGCATTGATCTATGTCATCCTCAATGCATGATCCTTGAGATGGAGTAAGTACACCCTCAAGGTCAAAAGGAGTTTCACATGCATTCTTCGTACGCTCATTTTGGTAGTGAAACCAAAAACCTCTTGCATCATTGAAATGAAAAAAAAATTCCTTTATAGTAGATCTGAAGCCATTATCATTCTCCATCATTTCTTCACATATCCACTCCCCATTAATGGTTGTTGCATGACATTCATGAAACCAAGCACTTATCTCATTTGTGATAGAAGAAATGTATGAAGATTTATCTTCCTCCTTATGAACCATTCATTATCATGAGAGATGGGTTCTTGTGAACCACTACTGATGAATCATGGGTCAATGAGTTTGACTTATAAAACTACACGATTGAATCCTGATAGCAATATCACAATATTTATATATCTAAATGTGTTATTTCATTCAGCTAAAATTTGGGCTTATACTTATGTGATTGATGTATGTTTGTGTATGGGATCATAGTAATCTCTATTTGATGATGCTATTGTGTCTTTAAGGTTTAATTATTAAAGGGTGCATGAAACAAGTTTTAAATCCTTACAAATCTTTGAATTTCTTAGGTTTTTCTATTTGTCGAGTCTGGGCTCTGAGCCCGAGTCCAAGTCAAAAAATGGATTGTCAAGTCCGAGGTGAGTCCTATTCTTGTAACACTGGTCCCCAACTTGATTCCAGGTGGCCATGAGAGGAAAGCCATGGGAAGTCAAGTGTGACTCATTATTCACAAATCAAACCTGAACCGGCAATGAGACCAAGAACACCAAAAACTTGCAAAAAGATAACCAGTTGATCTAGATGACTAATCTAATGCTACACAAGGTAATTAAGTGACACAAATGGAAGACTCAAAGCATCAGATAAGTCCTTTCAATCCATTCTTGACTGGATGAAGGCTCAAACACAGAAATTCAATGAAAACTTGCTCTCTTCCAATCACAAAAATGTACTCTCCAAGTATCAATTCATGAAAACAATCCTCCAACCCAGGTATTAGGGTTTTTTTGACCTTATATACCTTTCTCTCATGTGCTACGACCCTTGGGTCGGGCTTAGACAATCATTAATGCCGTTTTCCAACTTTTAGGACAAATAGCCAAGGCAACATTGCTCAAAATGCTGACAGTGTCCAAGACTTACCCAAACCGCAAGCCCCTAACAAACCTATTTCCAATTCACTCATCAAAAACACTCTTGAGACTTTACATCATGGTCCTTATTCCCTTGGTGGTTGGCTAGAACCACCTACAAGCCAAAGTTGCAAAGATCTCTCCAAAAGACCTCAAGGTGCTCCTGCACCATTCTCCCCCCTGCAACAAAGAAGTTAAGGAACCTATGGTGTCAAGAGCTCCTCACTAATTCCATGCTTCTTAAAGTCACTTTCTGCTATCCAAGTAGCCTTTGACTCTGGTTGATGTCTCCACTTCACTAGGTGCTCCATGTATGTCTTGTGCCTAGTCTTCTTCTTCACCCTTGAGTCTAGAATCTTGTCCACTTTTGGTCTGATCTGATCAGGTACCTTGAGTTCATCCACATCCTTACTCACCTCAGCACTATATTGTTCCTCATCCATTTTTGGTCCTTTATACTTCACCAAGTTATTCACATTGAAGATAGGCAAAATGGACATCTCCTTGGGTAACTCCACCTTGTATGCATTGGATCCATACTTAGCCAACACTTTACATGGCCCTATCCTTTTCATCTGCAGCTTACTTGGTATGCCTTTTTGTAGTCTTGCCTTGTTCAAGTATACCATCACCAAATCACCTATTTCAAATTGTAGATCTCTCTTCCCTTCATCTCTTTTAGCCTTCAACTTCTGGTTAGCCTCCATTAATGTCTTCTTTACCTGCTCATGAACCTCTCTCATTAACTAAGAAAAATCATCAACATGTCCACTGATTCTTTCATAACCTTTTAGGTCTCTTAGCTCAAGTACACCCCTTGGATGTAACCCATATACAATTTTAAATGGGCTCTTACCAGTAGACTTGTTTGTGCTATCATTGTAGGAAAATTCCACCTGTGAAATGACTTGTTCCCATCCTTGTCCATGCTCCTTAGTTAGAAACCTCAACAAGTTACCAAGTACCCTATTTATCAAGATTTATGGTGAGCTTCTCCTCTTGAAGTTTCTACAACACAAGTTCTAGGTGTTTCATATGTTCTTTTGTTTTGCTAAAGATGAGGATATCATCTAAGTAGACTACCATAAAGACTCCTATAAATTCCTTCAAGAGGAGAAGCTATCACCCTCATAAAAGTGCTAGGTGCATTTGTAAGCCCGAATGGCATTACTAACCACTCATATAACCCCTCTGTGGTTTTAAAAGTTGACTTCCATTCATCTCCCTCTTTCATCCTAATCTGTTAGTAGCCACTTTTCAAATCAATCTTGGAGTAGTACTTAGCACCCCCTAAACAGTCCATTAAGTCTTATATCCTAGGAATAGGAAACCTATATCTAATGGTTATCCTATTTATAGCCTTAGAATCAGTACACATTCTCCACTTATCTCCCTTCTTAGGTGCCAACACCACTGCAACAACACATGGGCTTATGCTTTTCCTGATCAACCCTTGGTCCAAAAGTTCTTGAACTTTCCTTGCTATCTCCTTGTTCTGCTCCAGTGTCATTTTGTATGCAGCCTTGTTAGGCAATAATGCTCCTGGTACAAGTCAATTTGATGACTAATTGCCCTCTTACGTGGTGGTGTAGTTGGTTTGGCTTCACAAATGATATCCCTGAACTAATCCAATAGTTGCTTCACCTTTGTTGTCATAGGTAGCCGACTAGGTGACTCCTCCTCCTTTGGCTTCAACATGATTGCATAGGCAACTTCTTCTTCCTCCTTCATGTCTCTTAGGAATTCCTTTCCACTCATCAAAAGTACAGTGGATTATGCCTTTTCCACTGTGCCTTATTGGTGAAAAAACTTCGTGTTTAAGCACTTGAGCTGGAGTATACTAGAATCGGTGACCTCCCAGGAAGGCTTAGTGCCTCACCTCTGTGAGCATCAGTTAGATGCAATGAGTGCTAAGTGGTCCATTCGATATCATTTCAAATTTTTTGCTTTAAGTAACTTACCAATTTGCAACTTAAGACTCCTCAAACCTAATCCCTCAACCCCTATAACCTCATAATCCATCAACCCTCAACCCTCAACCCTCAACACTTAAACCCTAATAGCTAAACCCCTATACCCTCTTAATCCCTCATCCCTCAATCTTGAACCCTTAAACCCTAATCCCTCGACCCTTAAACCCTAATCCCTCAACTCCTATACCCTCTTAATCCCTCAACCCTTAAACCCTAATCCCTCAACCCTTAAACCTTAATCCCTCAACCCCTATACCCTCTTAATCCCTCAACCCTCAAACCTCAACCCTTAAATCCTAATCCCTCAACCCTATGCCCTCTTAATCCTTCAACCATCAACCCTTAAACCCTAATCCCTCAACCCCTATACCCTCTTAATCCCTCAACCCTTAAACCCTAATCCCTCAACCCCTATACCCTCTTAATCCCTCAATCATCAATCTTGAACCCTTAAACCCTAATCCCTCAACTCCTATACCCTCTTAATCCCTCAACCCTTAAACCCTAATCCCTCAACCATCCA
>CM021104.1:146912208-147089708 GCA_007115665.2 Sequoiadendron giganteum
TCCTTATACCCTCTTAATCCTTGAACCCTCAACTCTCAACCCTTAAACCCTAATCCCTCAACCACTATACCCTCTTAATCCCTCAACCCTCAACCCCGAAACCCTAATCCCTCAACCCTTAAACCCTAATCCCTCAACCCCTATACCTTCTTAATCCCTCAACCCTCAACCCTCAACCCTCAACCCTTAAACCCTAATCCCTCAACCCCTATATCCTCTTAGTCCTTGAATCCTCAACCCTCAACCATTAATTCCTAATCCCTCAACCCGTATACCGTCAACCCTTAAACTTTAATCCCACAACCCCTATACCCTCTGAATCCCTCAACCCTCAACTCTTAAACCCTAATCCCTCAACTCCTATAACCTCTACTCTATAACCTATTAATCCCTCATCCCTAAACCCTAAACCCTTAAACCCTAACCCATAAACCCTCTACCCTCTACTGCCAATTCTATACCCTCTACCCTCAACCCTAATCCCCCAACCATCAAACCTACTTAGTAAACTCTCTACCCTAATCTTTCAACCCTCTTGACCCTTAAACCCTCAACTCTTAAACCCTTAAACACTCAACCCTAGACCCTCAACCCTCAACCCTAACCCCTTAAACCCTAAACTATTAAACCCTTTACCCTTTACCCTCTAACCTCTACCATCAACCCAATACTCTCGACCCTAAACCCTAATCCCTCAACCCTTAATCTCTCAACCCCTATAACCTCTACCCTATATATTGGACCCTCAACCCTAATCCCTCGACCTTATACCTTAAACCCTCAATCTTCAACCCTCAACCCTTAAACCCTCTACCCTTTACCCTATACATTAAACACTCAACCCTCAACCCTCAATCCTTAAACCCTAAAACCTCTACCCCTTACATTAGACCCTGAACCTAATCCTTCAACCATATACCCTCAAAACTATACCCTAAACCCTCTACCCTCAACCAAGACAAACCCTTAACCCTAAACCCTTAACCCCAAACCCTTCAACCCTAAACGCTTAAACCTTAAACCTTCTACCCTACACCCTCAACAAAATACCCTCTGCCATCAAACCTATTCCATCAACCCTCAAACCTTAAACCCTACTACCCTAGAAACCATCAACCCTATAGGTCCTCCATCCTAATCCCTCAACCCCTATCACTTTCTCTCTATCTATACATCTCACCTCTCCCTCCTTCCCTCCCTCCCACCCTCTCTAATTGTCTCTATCTACCGTCTCCCTCTTTCTGCGTACCTCTCATTCAATCAATCCCTACCACCCTCTCTCACTCCCTCTCTCTCACACTCCCTCTCACTACCTATCTCTTAAGTCTCTCCCTCTCACCCCCCTCACACTCTCAAGTCTCTCCCTCTCACACTCTCAAGTCTCTCCTTTTCACATCCTACCTACATAACCCTCTCTTTCTCTTTGTCTCTCTCTCTCTCTCTCCCTCCCTCTATCCCTCCCACCCCCCCTCTCTCTCTCCCCCTCCCTCTATCCCTCCCATGCTACCTAGCTAAGTCCCCCTCAATCCAACCCCTTCTCTCCCACTCCCTCTCTCTTAAAATCTCACTTCGACCTCCTCTCCATCTCTCTAGAATCTCTCTAAATTCTCCCTTCGTCCAAAGACATACATAAATGCATACATACAAGCATAATACATTTGTACATATAATCTTACATACATACAAGCATACATACATACATGTACATAAAAATATATCAGCATACATTAATATATTAGCATTTAACATAAAGTAAGACATAACGCGAGCATGTTATAATGTGCTCGCATTATGGGTTAGTATACATGTTCCCCGCAAAAGCAAAAACCATGTCAAAGTGAGATATAACGCGAGTGCATTATAAAACGCTCTCGTTATAGTGCACTCGCGTTATAACGCGCTCTCATTATAGCGCGCTCGCGTTATATCTTGCTTTGAGAATTACCAAACTTTCAGCTTGGTATTGCCTTGGAATTGCAACCCAAAGGTTTGGAGGGCATTCCCAACTACCAGAGATGTGTTTTTAAAAAATCCACCATATTTCTCATAATCGAGTTCATGCTCACCGTCAGGATTGCACGTGGTTCAATATCAAAAAAATTGAGCACATGGGTAATGTTGGGTTATCTCTTAGCTATCCAACGGTGTAATTTTTTTCACTTTCTGAAAATGTTAAGTCATTCATCCATAATTTATTTTATCTGTATGTCTTTTTTTTTGCCAAAAAGCAGTGTTTGGTATTTTTTTCATTATAAATTAACCGTTCATCAATTTTTCAAATAAATTACATTTTTAGAAACTAGACTCCATTCTACAAAAATAAAAATAAAATAAAAAAACAAACCAATTAGTTTCCAAAATTTGTAGGTGTAGCACGGCCAAAATTCTATTTTTAGGATATGTCCACTTCACAAATTAGTAAAAAGTCAAATATTCATTAAAAAATTATCAAAAAAATTGTGCATCAACTACATACTATTAGCTAACTTCTTACCATTACGATTTTAAAAATACTAAAAAAAAGTTCACCATACGAGGGTTGTACAAGAGTTGCTATGTTATGTTTTTCTGACAAAAACAACACCAATTTGTGTACATCCCTCATTTGAACCCATTAATCTCAATCATTTTCAAAATAAATTAGTAGTTTAGAAAGTAGCCTCTGAGTACTTGAATCCTTCTTTTTGCTCCATCTCAAAATTTTGAGTCTAAGTATCCTCAATTTCACATCCAAGGTTAGTATTTCCTGATTTCAAAAAAAAGTTGTCCACTTAAGTCCCCTTTTTGGGAACCATCTTGGTGCACTTACCCAGTCGAGAAGTTTTTTTTTCTCATGGTGGGCTAGGAAGGTAACCACCTCATTTTATACCTTAGAAACTACTAGGAAGACACTAACCATGAGAGGAGATCATTCTTAGGGTTCCCTTGAGATTGTACTACTAGAATAGATCTCAATTCACTAAGAGTGGTAGGCCAAAGATTTAGGTGTGGTGCAACTATTTTATTTGTTCTCTTTTTAATTTGGTATGTATGTAAATAATAATAACTATGTTATGTACAAGGAAAATACGGGTCGTAGGTCACCGTACGGAGGCATTGGACAATGGGTTGGCTTGATTTTGGTGCATCTACAGTAGAGATCACCAACAGGAAGCTATCTGTAGCTGAGATCACCGTCAGGAAGGCTTCACTGACAAGAAGGGTAGTAGTGGAGTAAGTATGGAAGAGGAAATACAAGTGGAGAGATAAGAAGGATGCGAAGAGAGAAGGGAGGATGGAGAAGCTAGGAGGAGGGTGGGAGAAGAAGGAGGAACAAAAGGGAGCATCGGAGGCAGGGTGGCTCACTATGGCGGGAGGGCAGTAGGAAAGGGGCAACTGGGTGTAGGTTCGTTTAGGAGCTAGAGGCACAACCACCTCACCCATCGATGGTTGTTGAGGATGGTTGTTGGTGAACAAAGGCCCAAGGAGAAACAAAAATTGACAGGATAAGGCCCCCCAAATGTGGCCTCACTGGTTCATTGCTCCAGTCAAAAGCAATACTCATCTATAAAAAAAAATAAAAAATAACTATGTTATGTAGTGATTATCCTATATTGGAGATCAATCATTTTTTTAACTATTTATAATCCTAGCCATGAGATTTTGACCATCAAATGCATAGGACTGTTCATGACCATTAGGTACTCCAAAAATGTAAATAAAAATAGTCACTCCCTTAACATAATCTATATTAATTATTTATATGCATATATAAATTTATGTAAACGAGCCTATATTAGGGTTAAACTAAACAAGAACTAGGTAAATGAAAAACATTAAATACCAGTTAAATATTTTCTTTACATCAAATAATTTTATAAATATGCCTTATATGAGATATTTGGTACAAATGAGGCTAATACATAGTTTCTTAAATGAGTATTGATGGGTCTAATAATTAGCTTCTTATGAGCACTAATAAGAGCAATACTAAGATCCTTAATTTAACTTTTGAAACTAGTGATTATGTAACATGCCCATTGTTTTACCCATTGTTTTTACTATGTTTTACCCACAAGTGAACAATTTATTCTATTAATATTATGAGGAATAAAAAATTTCTTTTCATATGAATAACAAGATGCACATTTGAAACATAACCATTTCAAACTTTCTCATTACATAAAAAAGAATCATATTAGTAATTCAACTAACGATTTGACATTACATAATTTCATCATGATGATATTTTTGTTGCAAGTATGAAAGCGTTGTCATTGATGTCAACTATGGGTTGAGGATGTTGAGTCCATATTGAGAAAATTGTGAAAAAAAGGAAAACGGGTTGTGCATGTGTAGTTGAGACCTTGAGGAAGTATTTCCATGGAACTATATTTTTTGTTGCAAAGTCTAAAGGTGAGTTGGAATGAAGTAATGAGCTAAGATGATGTCTTTGGTACTTGGTTTCCAAGTTCTCTTGAGAAAATTTCATAAACAGAGTAAACTATGTTGTGCAAGTATTTATAGTATACTCCAATATTGTGCTTTACGTTCCTTCTATGTTGATGCTATGCCTGTGCAGATCTTACAAGTTATTCAAGGTTTCTAGAGGTTGTTGTATTTAGAATTTGTGTTTCTAGATCATTGTATAGTGTGAGATATTTTCACCAGTGTGTGAACTAGTTGGTCAATGATGTTTTCTTTGGCCTAGGAGAAATGTATTTGCTTCGTGTTTCTCCATTGTTTGGCTTCAAGATGTGCAGATTTGGGAAGTTTCTTATAATGATTATATCTACATGTATTCAAGTTTTTACTTGATTTGGTACAGTATAGAGTGACTTTCATTTATCAGTATGCAAATAAGAGTTACCAGTTGTTTTGAGTTGAATTGTTTATATGATGCAAGCTTGGATGAAGTGTTTGATGAATCTTAAGTAGTTCGTGGATTATTCTAGATTGTGTTCTTATGAATTATGTTGTCTAGACCTTTCAAATTTTTATATTGATTTAGGAAACTATGTACTTAATGATTATGGTGTTTGGCATGCATGTTGGCCAACCTTCTGTTTAACACTACATGCAAGGCTTGTTGAAGTGTTTTGGGATATATTTGGATCCTAATGAAGGATTTATGTAGATCACCATTTGTTCTTACCCACCATAGGAATGTTTAGGTGCCGACCTATTTTGAATTTGTATGTATAATGGCTAGTGGATGACATTAGAGAAAGATTTTGAGGTAGAGATTGATATAAATATGTATGGTATTGATGTGAAAGAGTGAGGAAAGAGTAAAGAAGAAAGCTAGATGTGAGATTGAAGTGAGTGATGTGTGAGATGTGAATTTGAGTAGAGCGGTGTGAGTTTCATGTTAGGGTTCCTAAAGGTGAGTTCTCCAAAAGTGAGTGAGAAATTGTGGTGGAATCCTTGTTGCATTAAGAAGTGTTCTCTACATAGCATTATTCTTCTATCTTCTTGTATTCTTTCTATGAGTCCTAGTTGTGAGCCTTTTGGATAGTGTGTCCTATTCTGGAAGTGATCTCTTTTGTACTGGTTTTGATATTACTTATGTTGCGAGATAATCCTCATTGTGGTTTTTTCCTCATTATGTTTTCCATGTCAATTTGGTGTTCTCTTGTGTATGGTGTTGTGATTTCAGTTTTTGTTATGTGCATTTCATGTTTAATCTTACTAAAAAATTGAGGGCTTAATGAATGCTTGTGGATCTTATTACTGTTGACGATTTCGAAGGTTTAATTTTATACGACTCATTCACCCCCCTCTCAATTGTCTTATTCATTTCAACAATTGGTACTAGAGAAACGTTCTCTGAAGAAAATCTTAACCGCTTAAGGTAGATCTAGGATGGTGAACAAGATTGCTTTGGAATATCCTAGATTTGATGGCTCAGATTATGCATTATGAAAGACAAATATGGAAGGATATTTTTCTTCTGAGGGACATGAGATTGAGAAGGCTTATTAGAATACATATACTCCACCTCTGAATGGTCCAAGTACAAGTGTAGAAATCAAGGCACATGACATCAATGCTAAAGAAATATTTATTATTGTGAAGTATCTCAAATATTAAATTAGTTAAAGTTATGAGTTTGATGACTGTTAAAGATGTTTAGGATAAGTTATAAATAATTTATGAAGGAGATACGAACATGAAACAAGCAGAGTTGTAGAACTTGAAGGTGCAGTTTGAAATGATGCATTTGTATGAAGATAAAACAATTAAAGGCTACATCCATAGAGTTGATGAGTCGGTAAGTGGTATGAGAGGCCTTAGTGCAAGAGTTAAAGAATCCAAAGTAGTGAAGAAATTTATTAGATCTCTTCTATATTTTTACAGTGAAAAGGTTTATGCTATTGAGGAAACTATTGATTTTGAAATTTATTCCAGAGATCGGCTAATTGGTACTATAACTACATTTGAAATGAGAAAACTGAAGAAATGTACAAAAGTAGAGACTAATTTCAAGGCTAGTAAATTAGATAAGGTTGAATATTTAGGTGAATAAGATATTGATTATTTGGAAGCTAAATTTGTGAGGAAGATGAAAAAGGGCACCTGTAAGTATAAAGGTAAATTACCTTTCAAATGTTTTAGCTATGGTGATATAAGTCATTATGCATCTAGATGTCCAAAAAGAGCTCTAAATAATAATTACTAGGTTGTTGGTAGTGGTTTCTCAAATCATACGACCGGAGACAAAAGTAATTTTGTTAAACTAGAAAAGTATGAGGGAGTATTAGTAAATTTGGAGATGATTCAAGAGCTAATATTTGTGGAATAGGTTCAATCAATTTTGATGGACAACATAATAGTGACAATGTTTAATATGTTAAGGTCTTGAGACATAATCTTTTGAGTGTCGGACAAATGTGAGATCTAGAAAGGGTCTAGAACTGTGATCACTACTTGTAAGAGAATAAATTGAAACATCTATCAGTTTAAGGGTGATGATGGTCATTAATTTTTGTCTCAAATTAATGGTAGTTGGTTATGGAACCAAAGGATGTGTCACAATAATTTTGATAATTTGGCAAGAATTAGTTTAGTTCATGCCATGAGATATTTACCTAGAATCAAAAAAACTATCAATGTTGTCTATGAGAGTTATCAATTTGGAAAAAAAACAAGTAGTATCTTTAAGGGAAAGGAACAATCTATTATCAAGCTACTGGAATCAGTGCATATAGATATTTGTGGTCCTACAAGAGTGAGAAGTCTACAAGGTGGCATATACTTTATGCTTTTGACTGATGATTATTCTAGAATGACATGGGTTACTTTTCTAAGAGGTAAATCTGACACATTAGATACATTCAAGGAATTTAAAGCTATGGATGAGAATTAAATAGATTTGAAAATAAAATGTTTGAGCTTTGACAGAGGTGGTGAATTCACCTCCAATGATTTTAACATTTTTTGTGAAGTTCATGGAATAAAGAGGCATTTGTGTACCCCTACAACTCCTCAGTAGAATGGATTTGTTGAAAGAAAGAAAATAACTATTCAAGAAGCTACAAGGATTATGGTGAGAGAGGGAAATCTACCAAAAGTATACTAGAGAGAAGCTATTCATACTATTCTTTACATACTTAATAGATTTAAAGCTAGAGCTAACAACAAAAACACTCCTTATGAGCTAAGGTGTGGAAGGATTCTCACTGTGAAGTACTTTAGAGTGTTTGAAAGAAAATGTTACATCAAAAGAGAAGAAGAAAACTTAGGAAAGTTTGATGCAAGGTTTGATGAAGGTATCTTCCTTAGATATTGTATTAGAAGCAAAGATTATAGATGTTACAACAAAAGGTTGAGAAAGATAGTTGAAAGTGAAAAAGTTAAAGTTGATGAAAACTTGCAGAATTTTATTGTAGTAGATGGATATATATTAGATGAGCCTTATTAAAGAGAAGTAGAAGAAAAATATGATGGAAAAGAAGTGTAGAATATGTAGACACTGAAAATTGGTATAGGCCTACGAATACCACTTTCGACATAATTTTCTAATGTCCATGGTCATGATTAAATAATGTTAATTATTTAATTACTTTCTAAACAAATATTTCCTCTATTAATTAAATAACCTTTTAATTATTTAATTAATTCATTATGGCACTTTATTCAACTTGATTAATTAAATAAATCATATTTTTTTAATTATGTCGCTAACTAATTAATTATCCTTCTTAAATTAAATAGTTTATTATTTAATTATTCAGTTAATCCTTTTCAATAGTCAATTAAATAAATTACATTATTTATTTAATTAATTCATTTCAATTTTGAATGTTGAATGTTGAATTAAATTAACATTTAATTCATAATTAATTGTTTCTATCACATTCTTTTGTTGTCCAGTCATCTAAATCATTCACTCACCTTCTGACTCAAGATCTATTTAAATCCGTCAGTTATCTCCAGATTCGATATATGATCGTCTCTGTGAGGAGACTCTCTATTACAACCAATCAGTTAACTAGTTCTAACTCATATGCATGAATGTGTTTATTAATTAAATATCTTTATTTAATTGATTAATTCATGTGTGCATTCGAATGGATTATTCTTCGAGTTCTAAATTTGTCTTTTTGATTCAAAGTCTATTTCTTCTACTTTCGAAGAGTCTCAACTGAAGATTAAATTTTTTATTTAATCTGGAACTCATGTTCTTTCTATTTTCGAACAGTCTTGACACAAGATTAAGTTATTGTTCTAATTTAATCTTTATCCTGCAGAATTTCCCAACTCACGTTCTAACTGACACAAAACTCACATTGCATGGCATTCATCAATCTTGATCATTGATCTCTCTTTTGAATCTGATCCGATCGTTCAAAAATCCAAAATCTATAAATTGACCTGTCATTATCATTATTTCTCCTCCCGAAATCAATACTTTTTGAGAAGAACCTATTATCTTTGATATTTTGCTGAGACAATACATCCAGGTTATGCTTGCATCAATACTAAAAATATGAGGGCAAGAATACTGAGATAACAAAATGGAGAAGGACAATCAAGATAATTCAAATAAGTGGACGCATATTCGGTGAGACTGTTCTAGTTATAGTTTTAATTGTTTTGTTCATTTTTACTCGTTCTTAGTTGTTTGATTTAGATTAATATTTGTTATATTATATTTTACCATGTATCTATGTAGATCCCCATTTATTCTAGGTCTACAGAATAAATAGGAAGAAGTTCTAGAGAAGACCTATAAAACCCCTAATTATGTGAAAAATAATCATTTCAAATATCAAATCATTGGAGATAAGAGGAAAGTTGTATTGAAAAGAAGAAAAGCTATTGAAGTTGAGGTAAATCTATGTTTACTTTCTAAAGTTTAACCTAAATTAGTAAGTGAAGCATGTAAGGATGAGCATTGGATGAAGGTAATGGAAGAAGAAATTATACAAATAGAGAAAAACTAGACTTGGGAATTGGTCGCTAGATTGGAAAACACAAACATAATTGGAACTAAATGGGTATTCAAGAACAAGCTGAATGAGAATGGAGAAGTAGTAAGAAGTAAGGCAAGACTTGTGTGTAAATGTTACTCATAAGTAGAAGGTATAGACTTTAAGGATAATTTTTATCCCATGGCTAGGATGGAAGTTATGAAAATATTTTTGGCATTTAAAAAGCATAAAGATTTTAAGGTTTATCTTATGGGTGCGAAGTCTAATTTTCAGTTATTAGATCAACAAGATATGGTATGAAAGTTGAAGAAGGGACTATATGGATTGAAGCAAGTTCCCAAATCTTGGTATGCAAGATTAAATAGGTACTTGATACAACATGGATTTAGTAAGTGCACCATAGATAGTAAAATTTGCATTAAAATTAAGGAAGAAAAAATCTTAATAGTAGTTGTATATGTAGATTATATTATCTTTGGTGTAAATGAGGCTGTGTAAGAAAATTGCTGAAGAAATACACAAAGATTTTGAGATGTCAATGTTTTGGGAGATGAATTACTTTCTTGGGTTACAAATCAATCAAACAAATACGGTATTTTCATTTCATAGTCTAAGTATGGGGTGAACCCACAAAAGTGGTTTACAATTCGAGTGAGGAAGGAAAACTTCCAAATACCCTGGTTCAAGTGAACCCCTTTGCATGTGGGAACCCATGTTTCCCATTGTGGAAAGGGGGTTCGCTTGAACCTTGGTTCGAGAGAGCCCTTAGGGGTTTGAGTGAATTCCCCTTTTCCCAGCTTCCCACCCTTTGACACAAAAAGACTCTATATTTTTTCCTTTCGAAGCTCGGGTTAAGGATGAAAATGGAGGAGACTTCACAAACCCAAATGGAAGATGGTAGTCCTCAGAATGAGCTATCCAACGAATACAATTTTAATATGTTTTGGTTTTATTATGTATGTGTTTTTTTAGTTCTATTAAACATAGGTTTTCCACTGAAAATCAAGTTCTCTGTTCTGCACATGTGGAAAAATAGTAGCTTATAAAAAATAAAATTAAAAAAACTATGTTCGGGTTGGGTATTGATGTCCTTGATCCATTAAAAATAAATAAATTGAATTTTTGATACATACATAAAAAAATTTGTTGTATATGGTCCACCTATGTTTGAATTGTAATTGGTTTGACTTCAAAACTTGATTAAGGAAAAAATATTCAATAAAACACTATAAAACCAAATGAAAGTGCTAGATATCATAGTTACAAATCTAAATTTGAAAAAATTAGAATTTTATCCTTCATACAAAAAACATTATGTTGTATACGATGAGCATCACTTCTTAAAAATGTTGTTTTTAAAAAAAACTTATTTTCGAAGGAGATGGAAAAATAAGTGCAATTTGATTCCAAAAAAAATGAAAAAAATATATTTAGAATCTATAAACAAAACATCATAAATCACTAGTTTTCATCATCTTCCAATTCCTCACTTTTTAGCCATTATAGGAGCCCGAAAGTGAAGATTTAGTTAAAAAAAATTAGTTCGGTGTCCAGTTTGCCCAAAAATTGTAAACCAGTATTATGGGATCACCCTAATATGTGAAAGAGATGTTGAAGAAGTTTAGAATGGATGACTACAAACTGGTATGTACTCCTATGGTGTCTGGTTATAACTTGAGAAAAGATGATGATTAAACTAAGGTTGATCAGAGTAAGTACATATCTATGATTGGTGGACTATTGTATTTGACTTGCTATTAGACCAGATATCATGCATGTTGTTTGTTTTGTAGCTGGATTTCAAGAATGTCCTAAAGAAACACATGTTGGAGAAGTAAAGAGGATATTCAAATATTTAAGAGGCACACCAAATTATGGCTTGTGGTATCCTAAGGATACTAATTTCACATTAAGTGCTTATATGAATGCAAATCAGGTTGGTTGTGTTAATGGTAGGAAAATTACAAGTGGTGGTGCATTCTTTCTTGGATGTAGATTGGTGTCATGGTTGAGAAAAAAACAAGATTCAGTTTCTTTATTCACTACAAAGGTTTAGTATATTGCAGTAGCATCATGTTGTACATAGGTATTATGGATGAGACAAACATTGAAGGACATTAGAGTTGTATATATGTCAAACCTATATCTATATTTTGTGATAACACAAGTATAATTAACATTTCAAAGAATCCAGTGATGCATTGAAGGAAAAAACATACATCTATCAAGTATCACTTTTTGATAAATACGTTTATGGAGAATGAAGTGAAGATTGCTTATCTTCCTACAAAGGATAAGATTGCTGATATATTTACTAAGGCTCTTCCTAAGGATAATTTTGAGTATCTTTGGGAGAAGTTGGAGGATATTTCCCCTCCTTTCTTGAACTAGATGCATATGGAGGTGCCTCAGTCCAGTGGATCTATGGATCTATCACTTTTATGGACTGATGTTGGTGGCTACCTCTTAGGGGGAGTAGGTAGTGTCATCTGTTACCATTGAGTTGCTGATTTAGTTGGGTGTACTCCTAAAGGGAGTATTAAGAGTAGGTATTTTTGGTTAAATGTCAAAGAGGGAGAACAATGCAATTTTTTTTTATCCTTTTCCATTCATGTCAAAGTGGGAGAGAGAATCATGTGAAAAATGCTTATCTACTTCTAGGGAGAGAGAGAATCATGTAAGGTATCATGAGAGATTGTTCAAAGTTGTTGTATGGTCTTTGGTGGATTTTCATATCTTGTGTTAACACCAATGACAAAGGGGGAGATTTTTGCAAGTATGAAGGTGTTGTCATTGATGTCAACTATGGGTTGAGGATTTTGAGGATATTGAGAAAATTGTGAAAAAGAGGAAAACAAGTTGTGTATGTGTAGTTGAGACCTTGAGGAAGTGTTGTGATTACATGGAGTTATTTTTGTTGTTGTAGAGTCTGAAGGTGAGTTGGAATGAACTAATGAGCTAAGATGATTTATCTGGTACTTCATTTCCAAGTGCTCTTGAGAAAATTTGATAAATAGAGAGAATTATGGTGTGCAAGTATTCATAGTATGCTCTTGTATTGTGCTCCACATTCCTTCTGTGTTGATGCTATGCTTGTGTGGATCTTAGAGGCTATTCAATGCTATAAGAGGTTTCTATATTCAAAAATTTGGTTTCTAGATTGTTGTAAAGTGTGAGATATTTTCACTAGTGTGTGAACCAATTCTTCAATGATTTTTTTTGTGACCTAGGAGAAATGTATTTTCTCCACATTTCTTTGTTATTTGGCTTCAAGTTGTGTAGATTTGGGAATTTTCTTATAATTCTTTTATCTTTTTGTATTCAAGTTTTTACTTGATTTGGTTCATTACAAAGTGAGTTTCATTTATCATTATGAAAATAAGAGTTACTAATTATTTTGAGTTGATTTTTTTGTATGATGCGAGCTTGGATGAATTGTTTGATGAATCTTAAGTAGTTCATAGATTATTATATATTGTGTTCAAGTAAATTATGTTATCCAAAACTTTCAACTTTTTGGATTGATTTAAGGTTCAATGTGTACTTAATGATTATGGTCTTTAGCACAGGTGTTGGCCAAACTTGTGTTTAACACTACATGTGAAGCTTGTAGAAGCATGTTGAAGTGTGTTTGGATCTGTTTGAGTCCAAATTAAGGATTTATGTAGGTTTTATTTCATTCCTATTCACCATGGGAATGTTTAGGTGCTAACTTATTTTTAATTTGTATGTATAATGACTAGTGGTTGATATTAGAGAATTTTTTTGAGGTAGAGCTTGATATAAATATGTATAGTGTTGATGCGAGAGAGTGAGGAAATATTGAAGAACCAAGATAGATGAGCAATTGAAGTGAGTGATGTGTGTGATGTAAATTTTAGCAAAGCAGTGAGAATTTAATGTTAGGGTTCCTAAAGGTAGTGGGTTGAAGGCATCCAAAATATTTCGTGTGAGACTGCAAAAGTGAGAAATTAATTTTGGTGGACTCCTTGTTGCATTGAAAAGTATTCTCTTTGTAACATTCTTATTCTATCTTCCTGTATTATTTTTGTGGTAGTGAGCCTTGGCTATGAGATTTTTGGACAGTGTGTCCTATTTTGGCAGTGAGCCCTTTTGTATCGATTTTCCTATTACTTATATTGTGAGATAATCCTCACATCGTTTTTTCCTTCATTGGGTTTTCCACATAAATCTAGTGTTCTCTTGTATATGGTGTTGTGATTTTATTTTCTATTATGTGGATTTCATGTTTAATCATACTAGTAGATTTTAAGGGTTTAATGAATTATTGTGGATCTGATTACTATGTATGGTTTTGAAGGTTTAATTTTCTACAACTAATTCACCCCCTCACTTAGTTGTCTTGTTCATTTCAACATGTTATCATTTATAATTTCTCAATAACAATAGAGATAAATGTTTACATTCATAGATTCTATGAGCTCAGTGATATAGATATACAAATAGAATAAAATGATCTAGATGTCCCCAATATTGGCACATACCTCCTAGATGTCCTCATCACTGGTGCATACATTCTAGGTGTCCCAAAATTGGCACTACATCCTAAAATCTTGGTTTCCAATTGTATGAGGGAGATCATCACTCAAGTTCTTTTTTTTCAACTATGGACTTACTGCAATCCCAACACATCTACCTAATTGGTAAGATGGCCCTACCCTTCAATGAAGATCTTTTTTTGCTAACCCCATAATCCTAACCTTCATGAGCATAGTGACTTGTTCTAAATATCTAGAGCTACCATGCATTGGTGACAACCTATATGTACGACTTCCCTTCCTAGAATTCAATCATGGATCATAGTGAATTGATAGTGTAAACACTAGCTACTTATACTACATTGTCCAAAGAGCTCAACACCCAGTACTTAGAGTGTGAGTCCTTTGTCCACCCACCCTTTAGCTCAATTTAGTTTTGACCATAAATATAACACATTCAATTTAATTTGATGGCATAAAAAATGGTTCAACAATTTTATTCCCTTATCCATGGATTACCCTAACCCTGGGAATAACAAGCCAACAAATTGATTAACTAGGTTACACCATTTCCCATGGAATACTCTGACCCCAGGTGTAACCTCATGCTAATCATACATGCATACATACTAATGGCTAGCTAGGTTACCCCCTTTCCCATGGATTACATTGACCCCGAGAATAACCATGCTAACCTCTCATATTCAAAGTGATATATTCATAAAAGCACTATAAGATATCAACATATTTTCTATTTCACTTTTCATGCAATATCCATATACACTTAACAATCTAAGTATAATTCTAATAACATTTAAGCCACACATACAACAATATAATATAAATTTATTCGCAAATAAGAGGGTTTCACTAATTCAAGACTCAATCAAGAATCCCACAAGCTATTCAATACTAGGAAATAAATAAGTTCATAAGAACAAGCATATCATGCATTCCAAAATAATCTTTCTCAAACAAAGGCATTTAAAATCTAATAACATATTCAACATAAATAATAGAGGAATATAAATCAACATTCCTAGATTTAGAGTTCTGACTGATAATGTTGCTTTGAAACGTCAACCTCCACTACCATGATTTTTAATTCTCCAATATTCAACTAATCTCCAAGTTGTAGCTTTCTCTCAAGAATTTATAATAAATGAAACTCAAACAAATATCTCTCTCTCTCTCTCACTAAAACACAAAATAATACGTGCATAGAAAAATATAGCAAAATAGCAATGAAGAATTCCTAAATGGAAAAGTGTAACAAATAGTTTGAGAGAACACCTCTATTTATACTAGAATATGAGCATCATAATGCTACAAATAATCTATAAAATCTACCACCACTCAAACAACAAACCAAAATGCATTGACTCAACTAGTATATAGTTAATTTAAACTCTTAGATTGCAACACATAACAATCCTCTTATATTTCCAATTTCATAGAATGGATGAGTCAAATCTCTTTTTGTGACATCATGACTTTGTTGCATTATTGCATGTTTCCTATTTGATTCACAAGTTGACTAGCCATACAAATTTATGGCATCTTTAAAAATTGACTGAGTTTCATGCTTATCATATGGTTTTACCTAGATATGGTGTAGGTATTATAATTCTAATGGTTTCCACTTTCTAAAATATTTTAGTGCCACGTTTCATATTTTAGCACCCTCTATACATGCACAGTTAAGACTAAGTCGGCGTTGTTCAATATTGCACTTATTTTCACTTGCAATGTTTGCATAGAATTTACCTTTACTCATGCACAATACTTAAGTCTTTTGACTTATTCTCATTATGCACTTCAAGCACAATATTTAAGATTGGCCATTGAAACTATCTATGGTAGCGTTATGCTATTTTTCTATGCTC
This sequence comes from Sequoiadendron giganteum, assembly GCA_007115665.2. Taxonomy (NCBI): domain Eukaryota; kingdom Viridiplantae; phylum Streptophyta; class Pinopsida; order Cupressales; family Cupressaceae; genus Sequoiadendron; species Sequoiadendron giganteum. Next base: position 146,928,010 of record CM021104.1, read on the forward strand.
ATTACAAAGCATTTATATATATACCAAACAATAATATATATATATACACAACATCCATAATATATATATATATATATATATATGTATGTATATATGTATATATATTGTAGTGTAGGAAAAATTATCCCTTTTTTGTACTTAATTTGGAAATAATTAACAATAAAATGAGCTTAATGATTCCTTGATTTAGTGTTGTAATCTATTTTTCATATACACATTAAGTTTAGCACCCGTTTAAATTAAATTGACTTAATTGTGCCTTATTTTTGGTGTTGTAAGGTGTACCATTACACTTTCACATTAATCTAGGTCTTTATTAATTGATTGAGGTTAATTTTCTTTAATTGGTCCCTTTAATTCAAATCCAAGCCTAACTAAATGCAAATTCCGAGGGATAAAACCCGACATTCATAAATGCCATTTCACAAAACTTAACTTTGGAAGATTTGTGTCCTAGGTAAGTGACCTAGGACCCATTTTCCATAGGGTTAATAGGTCCCCATTTAGATCTAGGACCCTAATTTAACATAATGTTGAAGACTAAGAAATGTGTGTCCTAGGTAAGTGGCCTAGGACCCAGTTTGCCTATGGTGAATGGGTCTTCATTAAGACCTAGGACCACCTTTTAAAATATGTTTTTTGTGGTATTTTAATGATTTAAAATCCAAAATTAAATTTTGGCTTGTGATAATTGAATTTCAAGAATTAATGTTAAGATATGTATAAATACAAGGTTATTTCACTAAGATAATCTTAGAATATTTCATACAAGCTATGGATATTCAAGATATAATTATAGAAGCATAAAAGAGCAATTTAAATGCATTCAAGGGCATATTTGAAGAATATTATTGCAGCAATCAAGATTCCTATCATCATTCCAAATATTTTTTGCATCATTCATGTTGTTTGAGCTAATATGGTGATGTAGAGTTCAAGATCTCTGCAAGTGTTCAAAGGAATTGCTTCACATCAAGTTTAATGATCAAGATCTACATTCATTGAGACCACTTCATGCTACGTTGAAGTTTTTTTATACAAGGTTTCAAATCAGGTTTGGTGAGTTGTTATATATTTTTGTTCATTCATCATTCCTTCATGCTTTTCTATTTCATTTCAATGTTTAATTACCAAAATGGGGTTTGACCAAGCAAAAACCCCATTTTGTAACAAAGAACATTTTTCTCTCTTTTATTTATGATTGAAAATTTTAGGTTGAGGATCCATTGAAGAGAAAAATTGAATAAAGTTGCAAAGTTGTCAAAGTTGCAAGAAAAGTTGTCAAATCGTAGAAACCCTTCTATAGTTTTTATTTTTGGCTATTCGATAGTGAACAACTAGAATCTGGGAGTGCAGACTTGGTTGAAGAGAACCTAGAAATATATTTAAGAGAGCCCTAGCTAGGACCCATTCTCTATAGGGTGAATGACTCCTCGTTTAGCCTTGAAAAAATGCTTTTTGTGAGAGCTACACAACATTTATCCCTTCCAAACTCTCCCTAGAGTTTGTAGGTGCCATTAATTTTATGTTTAATCTTCTAAATTCACTTTATAGATCACAATTTCGGTTTTATTTACCACTTTTAATCTTTCTCCCCAAAGTGTTATTTGACTCATACCCCCATCTATATAAAACAGGGAAATTTGTTCATTCACTTCTTGGGTTGACTCACCTAAGGGTTGTTGGTCAAGTATTTGTGTGGATCTAATTTCCTAATTAAATTAGAGAAGTAGGACCCCTTTTCCCTCTTTGGATCCACTTTTCTATTTTTGGGAAATTCCCCTATCCTATTTTTCTATTTTTCATTTTGGTGAATCCAACCTTGTACAACAACATTTCTAAAAATTGGAGTCCTTTTAACCCTAGATTTATGTTTTGCAATAGAATACATTAGGTTTACATTAGTTTCATTAAATTTATGTTTTGGAATAGACCACATTTCTGAATTTGCAGTTTTGCATTGTTAAAATCTGAAAGATTAAAAAATTTGCATGCATATTACATTTATTTTGCATAGTGTTTGCATATTACTATACATTTCATCCTTCATATTCAAAAATTAAAAGAAAATTGCATTTCAAAAAGTTTCATATAGTTCATCATTTATAATTAGTTTTACTTGCATTCCAACATTAAATTTTAGAAATTTCTCTCACAAAAGTTACAATTTGAGATTTGAAACAAAAAACACATATAATCACTCGTAAATTATATTTTTTATTTAAAAAAAACTTTTACAGGGACCCATTTTCCACTAGGAAAATAAGTCCTTGGAGGACTACAAAAACCAACTTTTTTGAGCTTTTTTATGGTTTTATGCACTTCTTAAGCTTGTTGCTAACCTATAGTATCAGTCTGGAAAGTTTCATAAATTTCTATTTTATGCATCTAGGTCAAAATCATCCATTTAGTTAGTCATTTTTGAATCATTCCAAAATCATTTTAGTAGCAAAAATCATCAGATCTAAAAATATTTACATTCTTGAAGCTTTAAATAATATGGATAAAAGTACTTTTCACTTTTTCATACACAATGTTTACATTCATGAAGCTTTGCATAAGTTTGATAAAACTACTTTTCATTTTTGGATAAACATTGTTTGTATTCTTGAAGCTTTGCATTAATTGGATAAAAGTACTTTTCATCTTTGGATATACATTGTTTACATTCTTGTAGCATTGCATAAGATGGTTGGAAGCACTTTTCATTCTTGGGCACACAATGTTGGTATCTTACCTTTCTAAGCATGCTAAGAAAAACTTCATCTCTCCCACTTATGAGAATGCTTTAGTGAAAGAGACTACAATAGTGTACAATCAAGAAAATACAATTTGGTCTTCTCCCAATATCTCTCCTAGTTGTGAAGAAGATATTTTTGTGTTAGAAGATCCAATCAATGATATTTATAAGAGTCTTATTTGTCTCTCTTCCCCTAGGTAAAATATTAGTGAACAAGAGAAATCCATCACTGATAAGAAAGAAAATACAACCATTGATGACTCCCTCATTTGTGATGAAGTTATTTTAGAACAACAAACCACTAAAAGTCATGAACATCTAGTTTGTTGCTCTCCTAAAAACTCTCCTACTAGGGAAGATATTATAGTGCAAGACAATGAAAATATTGGTAATAGCTACTTCTACTTGATATGGTTTCCTTAGATGAAGATTATGAAGTGGAATTAGACTCCCCTTCACTAAGAGATCATGAAAATAAGTACAAGTATTTTTATGTTATTCACATTAGATATCCCTTGAAGCAATATCCTAAGTCCGAACTTATAATTTATCCACCCTCACAACAACCACAAGTTCAAAATAAACCTATGATTATCTTAGAACCACCTACAAGGAAACTTGACAATGATAATATTTCATAGAAACAGAGTTACAATATCATTGTTCATGCATGGGTATGTGCAGGATCATCATGGAAAAAATAGGCCCTTAAGTGGTGATGAAAATTCAGAAAATCAAAGTTAGGAAACTTGACATAAAATTTTGAATAATTTATCTATATTATTTAAAAAATATCTAAGAATAGAATATGTAGAAAATTGAATTTAGTTTCTAAACTACTGGGTTTATTTAAAAAAACGAAAATTTATTTGGTGAAAATTTGAAATTTCAATGTAGTAGTACTTAAATTTTGGGGAAAAAATAAGAAGTAGGTGTCTATCTAACCATCCTAATCACAATAAAATGATAATTATTTTTACAATATTAGATATTAGTAGAGGACTCATGTCTTGATGTGATGCATATTTTTTTGTAATTTTTTTCCAAGTAAATAATTATTTATGAATTTTTAATTACAAATTTTAAAAGATATAAAAAACTTGTATGTCTAACCACCTTAACTTGGTCAAATATTCATGAAATTCAATTTTTTTTTACTCCTATAGTATGTGAAGCATAGAATGTGACACACATTTTAGATTCAAAAAATGTGATATCGTTTGAAAGATATAAATATTTTTCAATCAGCCTATCAATCAAGACTTTAGTCGTAATTAAAATAGAAAATGAATAATGATTATTTGTTAAATTCAATGTAAAACATAATTTGTATTGGTGGAAAACTGAAAATCTCCTTCAAAACCCCTTTTCATTTGATCAATTTTGGGTAAAAAAAAAGTTTTCAGCCACATGGGGCATCATATCACTTACATATCGCCACTTATCTGCCCATCATCATCCTGCACATACCCACATATAACACTAGAAACAATCCACAACCAAGACAAGAAACTCCAACATCCCTCCCATTGCCTCAACCTATCTCATGTAGTGATCCTTGTTTGCCCTCAACTAACTGAAAGGAGTATGATCTTGTTGAACAAATTAAGAATACTCCTACTAAGATATCCTTATGGGACCTTATTGAAGCCTCACCTAGTTATCAAAACATGCTTCAAAGTGATTTGCCACAAGTTACTACCCCCTAATGTGCAACAAAATTATGTGACATTCCAAATTCAATCTATTACTCCAGTTAACTTAGAAATTACTTTCCATCAAGATGAGTTAACTTCATTATAAGTGCAAAAAAATAAAGCTTTCATGATAATATCCCTTGTTAATGTAGGATTTGAGAAATGCAAATCCACAGAACCTGATCAATACCTACATGCAAAAGACTTGTCACAGAGAAAGAGAGAGATCAAGACAAAGGTTTGGCTCTCACAATGTGCAAAATGTATTCCTGAAAAATGAATAGAGCATAAAAGAAAGAAAAGAGATCAATCCTTATAAAAGGAGATCAAAACCTAAAAGGAAAACCTAACCCTTAAGGTGAGTGCATGTAATAATTAATATTAATTATTAAATGACTAATATGTGTGCAAGGCGAAATCTTAAGAGGAGAGTAAAGTTAATTAATTACTTTACTCTAACACCCCTGGTTAAGATGAGCAAGAGTGCAGCTACAAACTAGTGCAAGAAAGAAAAAGTAACTACAATGCATGAAAGTAAAATTGGGTCCCAACAACTAGCCCTGATCAGGTGCCCAAGTACAAGGAAATCTCTATAAAATGGAGAAAAGGAGAAAACCCAGTGGGAAAAAACTCCTCTCCAAAAAGAGATAAAGAAACATGCTTAAAGAAAACATGAAGGAAGGAAGGCCTCACTAAGACCCCCCAAGGACAACTTCCTTCACCCCAAGCATGGAGCACAACTGAAGATAGCCCGGAGATCCTAAAGGTTTAGTGGAGATGTCTGCAACCTACTCCTGTGTAGGAATGTACTCCAAGATGAGAGAACCATCCTGAATCAACTGCCTGATGAAGTGCATGTGGATTTCAATGTGCTTAGTCCACTGATGCTCCACTGGGTTGTGAGAAATGTGAATGGCACTCTGATTGTCACACCAAAGAATAGTAGGACTATCTGGAGGAAACCCAAACTCTGTCATCAACTGCCAAAGCCATAAAACCTCCTAACTGGCTAAGACTGCTGCTCGGTACTCAGCCTCTGTAGATGATAATGTAATAGCAGACTGCTTCTTGCAAGACCATGTGATAGGACCAGAGCCAAGGCAAAAAACAAAGCCAGAAGTAGACTTCTGATCATTGAAATCACCAGCCCAATCTAAGTCAGTGAAGCCAATGATTTGAGGAGATCCTAAAGTGTAGTGAATGCCAAAATGAGTGATGCCCCGAATGTACCTCAAAATACGTTTGGCTGCTTGCCAATGGCTCTTATGAGGATCATGGGAGAACCTAGAGACAAGGCCAACTGGAAATGAAAGATCAGGATGAGAATGCGTCAGGTACAACAAACTGCCAACCAATTGCCTGTATAAAGTGGGATCCACTGAAGGAGTAGAGCAAGTGGAAGACAAAACAACACCTGACTGAAATGGAGTGGGGGAATACTTGCAATAAAGCATGCCAAATCGCTGAAGCATATCAAGAGCATACTTCTCTTGAAATATGGAAATCCCATTCGAAGACTGAATAACCTGAAGACCCAGAAAGACGTGCAGAAGACCAAGATCTGTCATCTCAAACTGCTCCATCAAGGCTCTCTGAACACTCTGAATCATGGAGGATGAGCTACTTGTAAGAATGAGATCATCTACATATAGCACAAGAGTCAAAAGATCACCCCTCTAACACTGAGAATACACTATGTGAAGTGAGAGGAAAGCAAGAAAGAGTCCATCTTCTCATACCAAGCCCAAGGGGCTTGTTTGAGACCATACAATGAACACCTAAGTCTGTAAACCAAAGAAGTGTCCTGCACAAATGCCTGAGGTTGCTCCATATAGATCTCCTCATGTAGGTCTCCATGCAAGAAGACACTCTTCACATCCATCTGAAACACTGTCCATCCTTGTGAAGCTGCAAGTGAAAGTACAAGGTGTATAGAGTTCATCTTGGATACAAGAGCAAAGGTCTCAGAGTAGTCAATACTCTCTACCTGAGAAAACCCCTTCACAACAAGACGTGCCTTATACTTATTAATAGAACCATCTGCAGCATACTTACTACGGCACACCCACTTGCACCAAACCGACTTTCTTCCCGTAGGTGGAGGACAAAGATCCCAAGTATGATTCTTCATCAAAGAAGAATACTTCTCATCCATGGCCCTATCCCACTCAAGGTGACCTGTCGCCTCTGAAAACTTCTGAGGATCATCCGAAATGGCATGACTCAAAAGACTAGAACCAGATGTCTGAGCACGAGTACGACGAGTATCTGAAGGATCACCTACCAAAGAACTAGCTGCCTCAATAGTAACACAGGCCCACCTAGGAAAATGCGGAGCAACTGGTGGTGGTGGAGATGATGGATCATCATCATCTACATCATCCTCAAGAGATAAGTAATCCTCAAGAGATGAAGAGGGAGGAGTAAGTAATGAGGGAGAAGCTGGTGATGGAGAATCCATCTAAGGATAGTGCTCATCAAACTGGACATCTCATCGAAACAAGACCTCTCTGGAATCAGGATCAAACAACCTGTACACCTTAACATCCTCATAGTAGCCAACAAATATGAGTGGTCGGCTTTTCTTCTCCATGGCTTTTCACCGAGCATCAGGAATAAATGCCCAAGCCTCACTACCAAAAAATCAAAATGTAGAAACATCAGGCTTGACATGGGTCCAAGCCTCCTCTGGAGTCATATCTCACAATGCCTTATGAGGCATCCGATTCTGAATATAATTGGCACAATTGACTGCCTCACCCAAAATGAAGAACTCATAGCTCGAGACTGTATCATATAGTTTGCCATCTCTCATAAGGTTCTATTCTTTCTCTCAGCAACACCATTTTGCTAAGGGGTGTGAGGGACTGTAAACTGATGTTGTAAACCATGCTTAGTGCAAAAATATTTGAAAGCCTGATTAACATACTTCCCCCCATTATTTGTGCGTATCCTCCTGATAGAAAGTCCAGATTGCTTCTCCACAAATGTCTTAAAATTCCTGAATGAGTCAAAGACATCAGACTTGTACTTAAGAAAGTACACCCATGTATGTCTAGAGAAGTCATCAATAAAAGTGAGCACATAGCGGGCCCCAGAAAAGGAGTGAGTCGGAAAGGACATAAGATCACTATGTACCAACTCTAGGGGTGCCTTAACATGAGTGGCGTGACCCTTAGGAAAAGGATCTTGATGATGTTTGCTAAGGGCACAACCTCAACATACACCATCAGTACAATAAATCTATGGAGCCCAATCACAAGTGCCTGAGTACTCATCTGCTAGAGATATCTGTAAATGACATGGCCAAAAGGCTCATGCCAAAGCCTGCTCACTAAATCTGCATGTGCTATAAGAGAGGAACCAACAATGTCTGAACTCTCAAAACCATCAAATCTATATAAGCGTGATGCAGAATCCACACTCTTAGTAGCCACAACCAAGTCACGATCATGAAGGTCTCGAATAACCACATCATGTGGTGAGAACTCAACTGTCTTACCAGAGCCAGAGTGGAAAATATGATAAATGGATAGAAGGTTTGTCAAAATGTCGGGAACCAATAGCACATCCTGAAGACAGCAAGAGCGATGACCAAATCCTCTATGTGTGTCATGTGGTCAAAAGCACCAGAATCTAGAATCCAAGTGGATTCTGAGGACAATACTTGTGCAGAAAGAGCATGACCTTTCCCTGTGGGTTGGGAAGGAGGTTGAGGTGTAGTGATATGATGCTACTACATGGCTTCATCTAAAGCCTCTAAATGTTTCCAACACCTGGAAACTAGATGCCCTTCCTTGCCACAAAAACTGCAAGGATCATCGGATTTCTTCTTAGTCTTAGAGGAAGACTCACCAGACTTGGAAGATTTGTTCTGTTTGGGCTGTGGGTGTGAATCAGACTTAGGTGGTGGCTTGGAGGAATGCTCACTAGCCCTTGAATTTTTCTTGGGCTTCGATTTCTGCTTTTGTTTTCCCTTGGAGGACTGGGCTACCAACGCTTAGTTCTGTGAACCTGAAAGTGAATCCATTTGCTTGAGCTTGGCTTCCTCATGAGTCAGATGATCACAAAACACCTCAAAGGTAGGCATGACATGCTGAGCACCCAAGGCATCCATCGTGGAATAGAAGGTCGAAGAGAAGATCTGAAATGGACCCCGAAGCTTCGAGAGGATCAAGAAGATGCACTCTGTATCAATCTTATTCTTGCCACAACCCTGCAAGATAGATCTTTGCTATTTGAACTTCATTAGAAAGTCCTCAATGGAAGGAAAGGAATCAGGTACCAAGGAAGTCAACTCGGCCTCAAGCTGCAATGCTCTAAACTCATTGATAGTGCCAAAAAGTCCCTCAAACTTGGTCCAATAGGCCCTAGGTGTGAGACACCCTTCAAGATGAAATGGGAGACTATCTAAAATGTGCAAAGCCATCAATCCCATAGCCTGATCCATATTGTTCATGTGCTACATAACCTCAAAGGCACGAGTCAATGGAGGCTGAACCGCATCCAAATAGGACCATAACCCTCGAGATTGGAGAAGTGTCATCATGCAACCCTTCCAAGTGTGATAATTATGCGGTGTGAGAAGCTCAATAGATCTATCGGCCAGGCTGTGAACTGTGCCTTAACTACTTTGAATGTTTTTTTTTTATTATTATTTAGTGATCTTTCAAAACTAGACAGAAGATGCAAAAGGGGTTTTTGTTTTGTTTTGGTGTTTATAGATTCTGTTTTTCTGATGTAAACGATAGAACGCAAGAAAAAACACCCCCCCATAATGCAAAAAACCAATCCCCAGTACAAACTGAAAGCTAGAAAATAATAGAAAGCAGTATATGTATGAGACAAATCTTTGTGTACCTAAATAATTTTTTGGTGAAATAAACTACAGATCTAGAAAGAGCACAGAACCACCTTTCCAACGCCTATTCACTTTCGAAAAATGGAGAAAAATTGAGCAAGTTATGCCCCTCGGAGTGCAAAACGATCATCTAACTTTGACTATGAAAGATTGCATGAAAATTGAATATTTTTGAAGAAATTCCTATACCATCAGAATGGAATCAGAACCAGCTTTCTGACACCTATTTTCATTTGAAAATCCAAGCTAAGACGCCTGAGATACACCTGATTTCGTGAAGGTAGGTTGAAAAGGTGCATGCAAGGCAGTTTAAGCCCTCAAGGGCAAAAGTCTTCGGCCCCTAGTCATGTGGATGACCAGGGGGCTGGCGGCTGGGTGCTAGGCACTGGAGCCCCTGGTCTTTCATACGACCATCATAGGAGCTGAGGAGGCCGATAGGGGCTGGGGATAGGCTCCCGGTCCCCACATGACCTTGGCTTGGTGGAGGTAGCTCGTGGGGGCTAGGAGGAGCGGGTCAGAGGAGGAGCCACCAGTGGCCGGTGGCAGATGGGAGGTCGCTGGGCGGTGTGCAGGCAGTGCATCCAAATGAACTGGCCACGCAAATTTTAAAAAAAAAAAAACTTTAAAAAATCAATAAAAAATCGATTTTTTTGGTTTTTAAAAAAAAAATTCTGCCTCGAAGATCATGCCGTGAGGCCGTACAGCCCTGGAGTAAAAAAAATTTGCTTCACCTGGCAACTTTGTCCAAACCAGACATATTTTATATCAAAATAGGGGTTTTTGGATTCTACAAGCTCAACGGTGAGGTTCGCTTAAGCTCAAAGTGCACCAAAAAAAAAACCCCCCTATTCCAAATAAAAACTAGAAAATGAAAACAGATCTGATAAAGCCAAACCTAGATCTCTAAATCTTTCAAAAAATTGAACAAGCTGTAGCAGATCTGGCTCTGATACCATGTAGGATTTGAGAAATACAAATCCATAGAACCCAATCAATACCTACATGCAAAAGACTTGTCATAGAGAAAGAGAGAGATCAAGACAAGGGTTTGGCTCTCACAATGTGCAAGATGTATTCCAGAAAAATGAATAGAGCATAAAAGAAATACAAGAGATCAATCCTTATAAAAGGAGATCAAAACCTAAAAGGAAAACCAGGTGAGTGCATTTAATAATTAATATTAATTATTAAATGACTAATATGTGTGCAAGGCGAAATCTTAAGAGGAGAGTAAATTTAATTAATTACTTTACTCTAACAGCTAATAATATTCAAGTAAAAAAGGCCAAATTCAACCCAACTCTTTATCCATCTATGGGTTTGATAACATAGGAAAATAATTGCTTGGTGTGATAACACTACCTATTAAAGTTGGGAAGGTAACATTGCAAACTTTGTTCCATTTTATGCCACAATATTTCATGTAATCTTCTTTTAGGAAGGCCATGGATTCATGAGATGAATGTGGTGCCTTCTACTCTTCATCGGAAAATGAAGTATGTCTACAAAAGAAAAGTATATACACTCAAAGTTGATCTTTAGCCTTAGAGTGTTTTACAACTTGTAAAAGACAAGGAAAATCCCTTGAAGACATTGACACCAACTACACAAGTGGAACCCATGCAAGAGAAATAAAAATAGGAGTGCATTGAAGAAGTCAAAAATTTATTTAAATATGATTTGGGTTCCTTAGATTTCACACTACACTCATGGGAAAATACATCATACACAAGGATTCTTCGAAGTGAAAAAGGAAAAGTGATAATGTCAACACAAAATTCGAAAGAATCCACCTCAACCACTTTAGGAGAAGAAGAAAATTACACTAAAAAAGTTGATGAATTTGATTATGAACAACCATAAAATCCAATAGAATTGAAAAATATTTATGGAAGAGGTTATGAATTTATGAAACAACTTGGTTATAGTGGAAAATGATGTGGTGCTAGAGAATAAGGTATTAATGTCCCTATAGAGCTTAACACTCAAGAAACGACAAATGATCTTGGTTATTTTCCTTTGAAAGAAACAAGATCATGAAAAATTCCTTCACTCAATAACAACACTCTTACAAAGGATTCTTCTAAGCCAACTTTAACTTTGGTGCATCCTAAACTAATAGATAATACATGTGGGAATATCTTATTAGATAGGCATCACATTGATACTTTGTCTACTCATTATAATCAATAACATTAGTTACTGCTCCTTTCCATGTAATAGTTTTAGGATCATGGCATACTGACTATTGCATGTTTGAAACTCATTGAAAATCATTTCCTTTTTGCAAGGAGCAACATATCATCATCCATTCTCAACTCATCCTTTTCTTACACTAAGTGGAGGCAAGAGGTTATGTAGTCATATCCACGTATCTCACTTCTCATTTTATCTTTTAGATAGTTGACCACCTTCCATGTATATATAAGAGCAAGCTTGGGATGTGGATGACATGCCTTAAGTTGGCTCGCATGTGACATACTTTTATTTCTATGTTTAGCATTGCATTTTAGGGACAACCCCTTATTCATGATGTAGTTTCATTCAGAAACATATGACTTGGCATAGGGATTTTTGAATAATCTCTCATGTCTTAGGATTGATAATTGGCTACTTTAAATCAATTTCTCATGGCAATGGTGTTAGAAACCACTTTAAACTGGAGTCATATATTGATAATTTCTTTCAACATTTTTCATGTTTCATGGTGTGATTTTATTTTTCTTGTGATGCCTCTTTTTCTTGGTGGTGTCATTGGGCTTGATGTCCTCCAAGAGTGCAATATTTCTTAGCATACGAATTTCCTCTTAGTGGTGATGTGACACACTGTTGAAAATCTTTTATTCTTGACTTGTCCTCTCTTGGATACATTGGGCATGATTGGGCTAAGAAGAAGACCTTAAAAGAACCAAGAAAAATCCATTTGAACAAAAAAAATTACTAGAATTATTGTTTATTTAAGTATTTACATAACATGCAACTTATTATCTTTATGAAGCACAAAAACCTAAATTCAAGGCCACCAAGCATAGCACATCGTGCTTTGCTATGGAGCCTTTCCTTGTTCATAGATGTTTAGGATAGCGTAGCTTGTAAAGCCCTATAAAGCTCAAACTCTAAATTCAAGGCCACCTAGCATACCACACCTTGCTTGCCTATGGAGCCTTGCCTTGTGGTGCCTTATTGAAGTTATCAAAAGGATAACTTAGATATGGTATGGGAACCTAATATGATTCTCTAATTTTTGACCCTTTTGTGATACTCACCTAGTGGACAACCTGAGGTTCTACTACCCCATAGTGAGCATAAAATGATAATTGATGTCTTAGAAGTGTTACATGTCAATCAAACCATCTAGGCTTGATATTCTTTATATTTGATGTTGTACGAATTTGTATGTTTGTCATTGTTGAATACATAAGTGTATTGAATGCATCATTTAGTGTGATTTTTACATGGGGTCATCCTCTCACAAAAGTGTGGACAAAATATAGTGTAGGAAAAATTATCCCTTTTCATAGTTAATTTTGAATTAATTAATAATAAAATGAGCTTAATGATGCCTTAATTTACTATTGTAATTGTTTTTCATATTCACATTAAGTTTACAACCCTTTTAAATAAAATGGACTTAATTGTGCCTTATTTTTTGTGTTGTAAGGTGTACCTTTACACTTTCACATTAATTTAGGGCTTTATTAATTGATTGAGGTCAATTTTCCTTAATTGGCCCCTTTAATTAAAATCCAAGTCTAATTGAATGAAAATTCTGAGGGATAAAACCCGATGTTGATAAATGCCATTTCACAACACTTAACTTTGGAAGATGTGTGTCCTAGGTAAGTGACCTAGGACTTATTTTCTATAGGGTGAATGGGTCCTCACTTAGATCAAGGACCCTAATTTAATATAATGTTTAATATTGAGCAATGTGTGTCCTAGGTAGGTGGCCTAGGACCCATTCACCCTATGGCGAATGGGTCCTCACTTAGACCTAGGACCCCCCTTTAAAACATGTTTTTTGCAGTATTTTAATGATTTTAAATCCATAATTCAATGTCGATTTGTGATATTTGAATTTCGGGAATTAATATTAAGGTATGAATATATACAAGGTTATTCCACTAAGTTCACCCTAGAATATTTTATGCAAGCTAAGGATGTTGAAGATAGCATTATAGAAGAATTCAAGAGAAATATAAAGGCTTTCAAGGGTAGATTTGAAGAATATTATTACAGAAATCGAGATTCCTATCATCATGCCAAATATTTATTGCATCATGCATGTTATTTGAGGTAATATGGTGTTGTAGAGTTCAAGATCTATGCAAGTGTTCAAAGGAATTATTTCACATCAAGTTTCATTATGAAGATATTCATTCATTGAGGCTTGTCCATGCTAATTTGTAGTTTTTTTATCCAAGGTTTCATAAAAGGTTTGGTAAGTTATTACACATTGTTGTTCATTCATCATTCCATCATGCTTTCCTATTTCATCTCAAGGTTTAATTACCAAAATGGGGTTTGAAAAATTCAAACCCCGATTCCCTAACAAACACCATTTTTCTCTCTTTGATGTGTGATTATATATTTTAGGTTGAAGATACTTTCAAAAGAAAATTTGTAGAAAGTTGCAAAGTTGTCAAAGCTACAAGAAAATTTGTCAAATCATAGACACTCCTCTAGAGATTTTATTTTCTGTTGTTCGATAGTGAACACTTAAAGTCTGGGAGTGTAGACCTAGTAGAAGAGAACCTAGAAATATATTTTAGAGATTCCTAGCAAGGATCCATTCACCATAGGGTGAATGAGTCCTCAGTGAGCCTAGAAAATAATTTTTTGTGAGAGGTACACAACATTTATCCCTTTGAAACGCTCCATAAAGTCTATAGGTTTCATCATTTTTATGTTTAAGCTTCTAAATGCACTTTATAGATTAGAATTTGGAGTTTACTTACCATTTTTAATATTTCTCCCTAAAGTATTGTTTGGCTCATACCCCAGTCCTTGCAAAAAAAGGGAAATTTTCTAACTCATATCTTGGGTTGACTCACCTAAGGGTTGTTGGTCAATTCTTTGTGTGAATCTCATTTCCCGATGAAATTAGAGAAGTAGGACCCCTTTTCCTTCTTTGGACCCACTTTTCCATTATAGGAAATTTTCCTGTCCTATTTTTCTATGTTTCATATATATATAAATGAAACCTAGGAAATAGGTGTTCCACCTCTTAGGTGAGATGGAACGAAGGGGCATTACGGTTCATCCTCCTATTTCAATTATGTTTCATTCAAGGAAACCTTAGAGATCTCAACCTAGTGATTCAATTGGGAGAAGATATCTTCTATAATGTCTCCTAGGGTGTGATTAAAGATTAAATGGGGGTTCACCACCAAAAAAGGGCTTGGAAAGAAGAAGATACAAATGATATGAAAATTTAACAATGTAGCCTCAAATATGAAACTAAAGGGGCACCCTAAAAATTGAAGATGCTTGAAACAAGGTCTACACTCTTGAGAATGTGACTTCTAATGCACACTATGACTCATACACCACTAGGGGTGATTTAGTCCCAGTTTGGGGTTTTAGATTGAATCTAAAATCTCGAGTTCTGCTAAACCAAGATCCATAGAAAATACTTGAAATATGGTATATTGGGACTCATATGCCACACGTGGAAATTTAGTCCTATTATGAGGGTTGATCTGAAATTATGATATCCTCTAGTGGTTTCTTGTAGAGCTTATCTCCCTTTCGATCTCCGAGTCTAAAACTCTAAATTTTTCTTTGTAGGTGACTTTCCGTGATCTTGTAAGGAAGGTGACAACTATGACAAATTTGCAAATTTCTCCAATATCACTCTACAAGTCACACATCAAAGATAGGGAATTTTTTATTTTGTTAATAGATAGGGGCTTTCCTTGGTCAAACCTTGTTTTGGTAATCAAATCTTGAAATGAAATCAAATATAAGGAAGGAATGATGAATAAAAAAATAAGCTATGTTGCAACTCACCAAACCCTTGAAACAAAAGCTATGATCTTGTATGAAATGGCCAACATTAATGTACATCTTGAATCTTGATTGTATATTATGGATCTTGACATGAATTCTTGCTTGAATCATAAGAACCTACATCACAAATGCTATCTCAAAAATAAGCATGATGAATGATGACTTTGAAATGATGCTTGAATCTTGAATATAGATCCAAAGTGATTGATAATAAACTCTTGAATGATCTTGAATACTATTTTAATGCTCTCTTGAATGCTCATAAGATCACATAAATTTCTAGGAGATTCTTTTTGAAATAACCTTGTATTTATACTTGTTTATGCCATATTTCCTAAAACTACAACACTACAAGCAAACATCAGATCTAGGAGAATAAAATCTTGCCAAGAATTTGAATTTAAAAAATTTCCAAGCTAAGTGGGATACATGGGTATGTGCAGGATCATCATGGAAAAATCAGGCCCTTAAGTGGCAATAAAAAGTCAGAAAATCAGAGTTAGACAACTTAACGTAAAAATTTGAATAGGTGATCTATATTATTTCAAAAAAATGTAAAAATAGAATCTGTAGAAAATTGAATGTAGTTTCTAAACTACTAGACCTTTATTTAAAAAAAAAAAAATCTAATTGGTGAAAATTTGAAATTTCAATGCAGTAGTACTTAAATTTCAGGGTAAAAATAAGAAGTAGGTGTCTGTCTGACCACCCTAACCACAATAAAATGATAATATTTTTTTATAAGATTTTAGATATAAGTGGAGGACTCATGTCCTGATGTGACGCATATTTTTTTTTAATTTTTCTCCAAGTAAATAATTAATTATAAATTTTTTATTACAACTTTTAAAAAATATAAAAGTTCGTTTGTCTAACCACATTAACTTGGTCAAAAATTCATTAAATTATTATTATTATTTTTAATCGTATAGTATGAAAAGCATAGAATGTGATGCATGTAACGGATTCAAAAAATGTGATACAGATAGAAAGTTATAGATTTTTTTCAATCAAATTATCAATTAGGACTTTACTCATAATTTTAATAGAAAATGAATAATAAATATTTATTAAATTCAAAGTAAATCATAATTTATATTGGTGGAAATCTGAGAATTTCCTCTAAAAACCTTTTTCATTTCATCAATTTTGGGTAAAAAAAAAGTCGTCAGCCACATGGGCCATCATATCACTTATATATCGCAACTTTTTGGCCCATCATGATCCTACACATATCCACATATGCCAATTGAAGCATATGAGTCCTAGTAGGCTAAGCTTGGGACACAAATTTCAAGAAATGTAAAATTCTATGCCAAATTTAGCTTCAGGCCTTGAAACATAGGTGGGACCCATACGCCCAAGGTGGTGTATGAGTCCCAGATCACTAAATATGGGCCATACAAATCAAAATCATTAAATTGTGATTGGTTATTAGATATGTGTTGGGATAATCCTTAGAAAGATGCAGTGAATAAGTCTTTTGGATGCAAAATAGTACCAAATAAGGCATAAAGAAGCCCAATTTTAGCAGGGAGGACCCAAAAAATTGTGAAAATGTCGAGAGATAAATTTTTATACACTTCAATAAATATACCCACATGATTACTAAATACATTATTGGCCAATTATATATATATATAAGTATATCAAAATAATTACATATATACATTTATATATGTATATATGTTTAAATTAGTGTAATTATATGTATATGTTATGTATATATATAATTATTTTAATATTAAAAAATACACATATTCTCATATTCATTGGTGAATATATATACATGAAGTGTATATATGTCGTATTTATCCAATTGATATTCCCATGTATATGAGTTATCTAATCATGAGCATGCGTAGACAGGTCTATCTAAATATACTCATGCATGCATATAATCATATTTATGATGTGTCATAGATATGTACATATATACATATATACATTCTATGTATATACTTCATTGATTAAAATATGGTCATATGACGAAGAATTATCATAAGACTCAATCACATATCCAAAAACATGAATATTCCAAGACTTAAACCACATATTAATATAAACATACTCAACCTTGACAGAATATTACTTACCATTTCCCAAACTATCTTAATTAAACTTGACCATCTAGAAAGTGAGTGAGTGTATGGTCAATTAGGCTCACCAAGGTTACCAAAACAAATTATTCTCCTGAGTGATACTCCCCCTCTCTTCTAGAGTTTTTAATTTGCTCTCTCATCCTACTTAGTACATCACAATAGTAGTTAGATGATAATATTACGTTCACATCCATCATATATATTTTCATTTTTAGAATATTATTAAACATCAAATTGAATTAAATATCTATTTATCATATTTCCATCAAGATCCATATAAAAAACAAAATCATAAATATTTTAAAGCATTTTAACCCATCAAGGTAATACTAAATAGGTAACAACACAATGAGGTGTAATATATTAGCTCCTTTTGAGATTTAACATAAAATAATAACTTGAATATCCTTATTAAATGATAACAACGGAATACCAAGATCCAATATTTAAAATATTCATTGTATATTTTTAGAATCTAGGAAATATATGGGAACCTTAAAATAAGTGTAGGAATTGAATACTGTAACATATAAAAATTAATGATATATGTGTTAGGATTAAGGTGACATCTACCATCTAAATCCTACATCATATATCATGGTTCCAACATCCTTGGGAAGTTTCTCTAGGCACTTAGGGTGTATTGGGAAATTATTTTGTAATATTTATTCTCAAAATTGCTTGTAATATACTCATAAGGGGTGATGGGTCTACTAGCAACAATATATGTAGGTTGTGGACATAAATATTAGCATGAATGCCTAGAATAGGATAATAAAAGATAAAGGAAATGATTAATTAGTGACTATTTGGATTCTTCAAGTGTGTTCTTGATGGAGGCAACAAGTGTCACTTATTTTTCCATCATTTATTACATTTAATTTAATGTTTAAATCTCTAATGTTTTGGGCATCCAAGTTGGAGGGAAAGTATTGGAGTAAAAAATGGTACCTTTTCACATTCCATGGAGGTAATCCAAAGGTTGGGGATGCTTGGAATTATGGTTCATCTTTGGGAACCATTTTTAGTGCATTAGATGTCTTCACAAGTCTATAAATTAAGCCTCTTGGATATAGAATTGGAGAGGAATGGTTGAATGTAGTGTTTCCCTATAGGAACAAGGATAAGTGGAGGCATAAGAAGGTTATTCATAGGTATATATGTTCTGTAAACTGGAGGCAATGAGGAGAATGGAATTGGTTTTATTGTAATCTCATTTATTTGATGATAATACTTACTTGTCCTTTCTTCTTGGTGGAGTTTTTTTCTACAAGGGTTCCTCCACATTTAAATCCTATGTTATATGATGACCTTGTGTTGCTTATGTTTTCCTCTTTCATCCTATCTTATGTTGATGATATTCTTTATTTATTTATGTTATAATTTCACATAAGGTAGTGTTTAATAAGCATGATATGTTTGTTGATTTTCAGAATCATAAAGAAGATGGATCTAATCATGGTATTTCCATATTAAGGAAACATAATTTTTATATTTTCATGTTGTTGTAGTCCAAGCCTTGAATCTCATCCATTTAAGTCATATTTGGATAGAGATTGAATTTCCCAACAATCAATATTGTACGTGCTTATTTCTCACCATTTGGTATCAAAGTTGAAGGTTAACTAGGCTTTGGGTATTCCTTCTTTTTTAATTTCTTATCCTAGACACCTTGTGGGAATTTGTTAGAAGGAGTTGGAGGTTGTCGCAAGGCTTTCGGAGTATCAATGAATGTTCTTGAGTTAACTTTGTTTTGTAAATTTATGAAAATGGAGGCCATGGATATTGTCAATGTGATCTATGTTGGGCATTGGAAGCTGATGATTATGGATCTTTATGGAGTTGGTTATTTTTTTGTAACTTGGAGCTCTTGTTTGAAAATATGTGTATATCCTCTTATTTGGTGGTTTTTTCCCTTTACCTTGTTTTCATATTCACTAAGAAGGTGTTTATGTTGGATGGGTAGACATCCTGGTCACATGTGTTGGAAACTTTGCAACATGAGCATGAATTATGGATGATTGTGTTGGTTTTTCCTATGTTGTCATTGATGAAAACATGGTAATAACTACATGGTGATAATTGTATGGGAAGTTTTCCTGGATTACAAAAATTTGTTCTTTGTCAATAATACTCCTTTATGATCGATCAGTATGTTGGTATTTGAGTCTGAAATTAATCACAAGATTTGATATGACTCTAGTCTCTTAACCATTTTTTATTGAATCATTTAAATAGCTATATCTTGGATCTTGAGAAATCTTTTTCTATGAACAAAAATTTATCTCTGAAATTTTCTAACTCTATATCCTACTATTGTTTTGTGTGTGAGGTATACTATGTGGGAGACTCCACATTCTACTAAGGTGAAAATTATTATATTGTGGTTTTTTTGATAATCTCTTTACTTGTAGTATGATGGGAAATTAATGTGTTCTCGAATCCAAAATGTGTTTTCTTTGAGGATTATTTGTTGGTTTGGAGAATTGTGGTTTACTCTTGGCCAAATCAATGAATGCAATATATTATGAAGCCTGATAGATTACATGACATAAAAAATTACATGGATATAATGTTCAAATCCTATATGGTGTAGACAAAGAAAGGTTTTGATTATTTTGTGTTCATCCAATTAGGCTGACCTAATTGATGAATAGGATATACTTGTATATATAAGATAGAAGCAAGCAAAAAGAGTGTGGAGAGAAATATTTGGATGCATGTGTATGAACAAGAAAGTGAGAAGGAGAAGTGAATGCGAACAAAGGAGAAGATCAAAGCCTAAATGTTTTATCATTGTATCTTGGTAGTGATCCATCTTTTGTACTCAAGCTATGAGCCTTTTAAGGATAGTGAGCCCTAGTAGTGAACCTCGTAATATTTTGTATCTAAATATAATATATTATGAGTTAACCCTCACCGTGGTTTTTCCAATTCTGTGTTTTCCATGTAAAAATCTTGGTGTTCAAGTGTATTATTGCATTATCTTGTTTCCATGTTCTCTCTTACTAATCCAGTCAAAATTGTGGTAATGCTTAAGTGGATTTTATTATCGATTTTTGGAATAATGATTGACCCCCCCTCTCACTATCTTGGATGTTCAACAACACGGAGAAAAACTTTTGATTTTGACTATAGAATGGAGTGCTTATGTTGGGTTCATGGTTTTAGTCCTTGGTTACATGAAAGCACTAGAAGATAAGCCACTAACCTCTTTGTGAGTTGTGGAGCTGATATGTTTCATATGTTATAAGCTCCTAGCCTAATTCATTTTCCTATTGGGTTGCAATTTAGTCTTATTTTCAGCCATGGGTTTGTAGATCTATGCTTATTCCATTATTCAAATAAAATGTATAATGTGAATGTCTAGATGGTTATATGGATTTCAGATTTACAAAGATGGTTTTGCCTATTTTACATGATAACTAAAATATGTGGTATGTTGATCTGTGATGAGATTCTACTCAAGGTATTCTGGATGAAGACAGTTATAGGTTTCATGGTTACTCCTATATGGGGTTGTTTGGAAAATCAAATCTACCAATGATTATGGTGTTTGAGTCTTAGAAATCCACATGTTATAGTTGATTATATGTATTTTGCATGATAGTAATGTGGGGTTGAATCTATTTTTTAGTTATTTGAGATTGGAACACTTGTTATCTATTTCTCCTTTGAGATGTTGCATATGGGTATGTGCAGGACCATCATGGAAAAAATAGGCCCTTAAGTGGCAATGAAAACTCAAAAAATCAGAGTTAGGCAAATTGACGTAAAAATTTGAATGATTTATCTATATTATTTCAAAAACATGTAAAAATAGAATCTATAGAAAATTGAATGTAGTTTCTAAACTACTATACCTTTATTTAAAAAATAAAATCTATTTGGTCAAAATTTGAAATTTCAATGCAGTAGTACTTAAATTTCAGGGTAAAAATAAGAAGTAGGTGTCTGTCTGACCACCCTCACCACAATAAAATGATAACATTTTTTTATAAGATTTTAGATATAAGTAGAGGAATCATGTCCCGATGTGATCCATATTTTCATATAATTTTTTTCCAAGTAAATAATTAATTATGAATTTTTTATTACAACTTTTAAAAAATATAAAAACTTCACCGTTTAACCACCTTAGCTTGGTCAAAACTTCATGAAATTCAGTTTTTTTTTTTAAATCCTATACTATGCAAAGCATAGAATGTGACGCATGTTTTGCATTGAAAAAATGTGATACCGTGTGAAAGTTATAGATTTTTTTCAATCAACCTATCAATCAAGACTTTTTTCATAATTCAAATAGAAAATGAAGAATAATTATTTATTAAATTCAAAGTAAAGCATAAATTATATGGGTGGAAAGCTAAGAATCTCCTTTAAGAACCCTTTTCATTTCATCGATTTTGGGTATAAAAAAGGATGTCATCCACATGGGTCATCATATCACTTACATATCGCCACTTTTTGGCCCATCATGATCCCACACATACCCATATGTGCAAATCTTGAATTTTTTTTTTTATGTAGAGTCTATTTGGTACACCATATTATTGGTTACGATTATTACATTAGTATTCTTATTACAATGAGAGATGGTTATTGGGAGTACTTGATATAGTTGTTTATTTTAATCTATAGAAGTTTCTTATAATGCATGGCAAGCTTTGTTCACTTTGAGCAAAGAGTTGGAAATGGTTTTTTTCATGATTCCATGTATAACTCAATATTGTTTTGAGTCGGAGCTTTATGCAGTTAGATAATGTGTTCTATCTTCTTTGTTTTAATATTTTGGTTCTAAGTTGTTGTAGTGTGTAGTGAGCCATAGATAATACTTGATTAGAATATGGATGGTATTTTGTAATGGTTGGTGGTATCATAAGGAGCTCTTTGGTTTTTTCCTTTAGATTGCAATGAGAGTTATGACATATTTGGTTCTATTGAAAAAGGATGTGTAACATTGGTATATTCTTGGTTTAGAGATCGTGGTTGTACATTACCTTTTGGGAGTTAATGGGATTGAGTTATTTGATTGTGTTGGGGCCATGAAGAATCTTTAGTTAGGATATGGTTATCACGATGCTTGGAAAACTTGGTTACATAGTTCAGTGGGAGCTTTGGTAGTGATGTTGATTCATCATTTAATGACGGATGGTTATTTTGTTATGTGATCTCCTAGAAGGGGATGTTAGATCATGATGTCATGATATGTTCTTGATTCTGTAGTTATAATTTTTCCAATAGTCTTTCTTGGTTCTCTTTCATTTCAAGTATTAATCATTCACTTGGAGTTTCATTATTTTGTAGGGTTGCATTTGAAGTTGGCATGGATTGATTGGTGGATTCTCATGGAGACCAAAGAGACTTGGATGAGGATAAAAAATCTCTTATTTATGGGATCATATGTTGAGATGGATACTCTTTGATGAGGAATTCATTAAAAAAACTAAGGAGCCTACACTTGGTGATGGTTATGCATCCATTATGGACCCGAAGAGAAGATTTTCATTCCTTGGTGTTGTGTCTACAAGATAATCTTATATCGGCTCTTCATCTACTTAGTAGGTGAATAATCTGAGAGGTATTTCTAACATAATTGTTAGATGAATTATTTATCTTGTATCTTGTCTTCTCAAACGCGTTAGTCTTGAATATAAAAATTATAAATATTTGTTAAGAAGTGTGTCACCAAAAAGTGTATCCTTTGACACTTTTTCACTTATTTGGGCCTTTTCCCTTAGATTTTGGCCTTTTTTTCCTTTATTTTGTCTTGAATGCTTGAAAATCAACAACAATCTAACTATGTTTTACAAAGGTGTTGTGAAGTGTTTCAACACATCTTCCCACTTTTCTAATACCCTTTCAACACAATTCACCTAAATAACCCTTTTTGACCGCTTTTCAAGCCTTATGCCAAACTGTTGTAATGTATTTTCACACTTTCCTAGACTTATCATCACTAATTCAACCCTTTTAAATGATAAATTAGTCCCCTAATGTCCTTTTAGGCCCGCTTAAGTGTGTTTTGAGAGAAAAGTATGATAAACATTATTAAACACCTTTTTATTCCCGACCATCACTTGAATTTGTCTAGGTGGACTAGGTCACCACCTTGGGCGACCTAGTCCCTTTTGGCATAAAATTCAAAATTAAATAAAAAAACCTAATGAGAATTTTCCTCCAAAACCCTAGTGTCAGCCTATCATGTGAAATTTTTGAGAAATTAGGGCAATTCTTTTATAAATAAGGGTTTCACCTTCATCCCCCCCCAAGCTCATTTTCATCTTCACAAGTAATCTTGCACTCAATCTTCACAAGAGAGAATTTAAGCCCGAGGCATCTCAAGAAACCTACATTGGAGTTTGTTCTTGCATGTTGTAGATATCTTCAACAACGGATTTGGTAAGTGTTGGTATTTTATTTTTCATTCAATCATCCTTTCCTTTCATTATTTCTCTTTTAGGTTCGATTACTATAAATGGGGTTTGACTAAGGAAAACCCCTATTCTCTAACCCTAACCCTTTCCTTCTCTTTGCATGTGTGTTTTGTAGGTTTTTTCATGTAGGTTTTTCAAGGAGAAAGGTGCCAAGAAGGTGTTTTCAACCCATCAAAGTCATCCAGGTCAACAAAGCCATAGTTGAAGCTTAGAGACCTCTTTTAGCCCATTTTCTATAGAATGTGTAGCAAACACCTGTCAGGATCTGAAGTGTAGACCGAGGGCTTCCACTTCCACTTCTTGATTTTTAGAGATTCAAAAGAGGACTAAGTCACCAGCAATGGTGACCTAGTCCCACTTAACCTATTTACAGAAGTCTTTGTAGATTTGGATACCCATTTGATTGAAACGGGCTCTGGTGAATTTTTCCAGATCAAGGACTAGGTCACCCATAATGGCATAGTGTCTCAGTAGGCCAAAATTTTAGCATCAAAATATTTCTAGCCACTTTTCTAGTTTTCATCTAAATCCCAGGTGCACCACTTCTGTTATTTCCAGTTTGCATACATTTAGGTCATTTAAATTGCATTGCATGTAGTTTATATTTACAATACATTTCATAGTTTTTTTAGTTTCATTACTTTATAGATCAGAATTTGGAGTTTACTTACCATTTTTAATCTTTCTCCCTAAAGTATTGTTTGGCTCATACCCTAGTCCTTACAAAAAAATGGAAATTTTCTAACTCATATCTTGGGTTGACTCACCTAAGAGTTGTTGGTCAATTCTTTATGTGAATCTCATTTCCCGATGAAATTAGAGAAGTAGGACCCCTTTTCCTTCTTTGGACCCACTTTTCCATTATGTGAAATTTTCCTATCCTATTTTTCTATGTTTCATATACATAAATGAAACCTAGGAAATAGGTGTTCCACCTCTTAAGTGATATGGAACGAAGGGGCATTAGGGTTCGTCCTCCTATTTCAATTATGTTTCATTCAAGGAAACCTTAGAGATCTCAACCTAGTGATTCAATTGGGAGAAGATATCTTCTATAAGGTCTCCTAGGGTGTGATTAACGATTAAATGGGGGTTGACCACCAAAAAAAGGCTTGGAAAGAAGAAGATACAAATGATATGCAAATTTAACAATGTAGCCTCAGATATGAGACTAAAAATCAAAATAATGAACTCAAAAAGGACAAAGGGGCACCTGGAAAATTGAAGATGCATGAAACAAGGTCTACACTCTTGAAAATATGACTTATAATGCACAGTAGGACTCATACACCATTAGGGGTGATTTAGTCCCAGTTTAGGGTTTTAGGCTGAATCTAAAATCTCGAACTCCTAAACCAAGATCCACATAAAATAATTGAAATATGGTATATTGGGACTCATATGCCACACGTGGAAATTTAGTCCGAGTATGAGGGTTGATCTGAAATTATGATATCCTCTAGTGGTTTTCTTGTAGAGCTTATCTCTGTTTCGATCTCTGAGTCTAAAACTCTAAATTTTTCTTTGTAGGTGACTTTCTGTGATCTTGTAAGGAAGGTGACAACTTTGACAACTTTGCAAATTTATCCAATATCGCTCTACCAGTCACACATCAAAGATAGGGAATTTTTTTTTTTTGTTAATAGATAGGGGCTTTCCTTGATCAAACCTTGTTTTGGTAATCAAATCTTGAACTGAAATCGAATATAAGGAAGGAATGATGAATAAAAAAATAAGCTATGTTGCAACTCACCAAACCCTTGAAACAAAGGCTATGATCTAGTATGAAATGGAGAACATGAATGTACATCTTGAATCTTGATTGTATATTATGGATCTTGACATGAATTCTTGTTTGAATCATAAGAACCTACATCACAAATGTTATCTCAAAAACAAGCATGATGAATGATGACTTTGAAATGATGCTTGAATCTTGATTATAGATCCAAAGTGATTGATAACCAACTCTTGAATGATCTTGAATACTATTTTAATTCTTTCTTGAATGCTCATAAGATCACATAAATTGCTAGGAGATTTTTTTTTAAATAACCTTGTATTTATACTTGTTTATGCCAGGTTTCCTAAAACTACAACACTACAAGCCAACATCATATCTAGGAGAATAAAATCTTGCCAAGAATTTGAATTTAAAATAGGTCCAAGCTAAGTGGGATACATACACTAGTTGAAGCATATGAGTCCTAGTAGGCTAAGCTTGGGACACAAATTTCAAGAAATGTTAAATTCTATGTCAAATTTAGCTTCAAGCCTCGAAACATAGATGGGACCCATATGCCCAAGGTGGTGTATGTGTCGCATATCACTAAATATGGGCCATACAATCCAAAATCATTAATTTGCGATTGGTTATTAGATATGTGTTGGGATAATCCTTAGAAAGATGCATTGAATAAGTCTTTTGGATGCAAAATAGTACCAAATAAGGCATAAAGAAGCCCAATTTTAGCAGGGAGGACCCAAAAAATTGTGAAAATGTAGAGAGATAAATTTTTATACACTACAATAAATATACCCACATGATTACTAAATACATTATTGGCCAATTATATATATAGACGTATATCAAAATAATTACATATGTACATTTATATATGTACATATATTAATATATATGTATATATGTTTACATTAGTGTAATTATATGTATATGTTATGTATATATATAATTATTTTAATATTAAAAAATACACATATTCTCATATTCATTGGTGAATATATATACACGAAGTGTATATATGTCGCATTTGTCCAATTAATATTCCCATGCATATGAGTTATCTGTGAGGTCCACCTCTATGATACATTTATTACTTAGACTATTTTGAGTTTTAGTATTATTAACTATGTTTGGTGATACCATTTAGGACATGATATTTTAGACAATTGAGATTTTATGATGGTTTGATTATGAAGTTTAAACATTTGAATTCTTATGATAATTTGACTATGGGTAGGCTACATGCTTAGTTAACTTATTGTGATGGTTGACCAAATTTTATGCTAGTTACTGTGGTCGTTCAATTTGATTTTGAAATGATGAACAATGAAATATGTGATATGAATGAACCACATTGCAATTTGAAATTAAGGTAAATGAATTGGAAATGATATGTGATTTATTATTTTTCCAGTTATGATATGAGATATATATATATGCTATGTGAGATTCTGAAACTTGAGTATATGAAATGGTGATTCAATTGTTTTGATATATGATTTATTTGAATGAAAATTTATGTATATGAAATGGCGATTCGATTGTTTTGAAATATGATTTATTGGATGGATTAATGTGTGCATTGAGTGTGCAGGTACACTTTCCATGGCCAATGGAAATTGGAGGTAATTTTGGGAACCCTGAGTAATTAACCCGTGAAACCGAGCTATAGTCCATATGAAGGGACTATAGTTCCATTTTGTAATGTATTTTATTCGTAATGTTGTTTGTGAATGTTTGTAAGTGATTTTTATTTCCATGTCAATCCACCTAGATGGTGAGTTGTCCATCCAAGTGGACAAACTCGGATTTGAACTTTATGGCACCTTTTGGGGGTGGAAAATTTATGTTTTTTTAAGTATTTTTATGGGTTTAAGGTCCTTAGGTCAAGTACCTATGGGTTAGGTACCTTTTTAGCTCAAAAGTTCAAGTCAATTCCATGATTGGGCACTCTTTTTGAGGCCTTAAAAAGGTTCGACGAAATTAAGGTTTTGAGAAGTGGGATGGGGACTAGTCCCTTTCCACTCCCACTTCTCTATGTGTCTTGGAAGTCTCCCAAGCTCTCACACATGTGTGAGAACAAATGGGTGAATGTGCTTGGAAGAGTGAATGGGTGAGTGGCAAGTGTCACTTCCCCATTCCAAGGAATTCAAACTTGAATTCCTATATAGAAAACCATGAACAAGGGTTTTGGGGGTTCTCTTTTGCAATCTTTGTTTTGGAGTTGTAATTTTGGCTTGGGAGCTCTTGGATTTGGCTTGGGGAATTGGAGAGAAAGCTTGGAGGAGGATTTGTGCTCTTTCTCATCACTTACTTTCAAAGCTTGGATTGAGGTAGGATTTCCTCATCTTTTGATTCTTGTGTGTTTTAAATTTGCAAGCTATGTACATGTATTTGTGTGTTTTGGAAATGGTTCTTTTAAAATTTTGTTTTGTGGGAAAAGGGTTGTAATGGGATAAGCTCACCCAAATTTGGGAAGAGCATCCCAAGTTGGGGATGGTTGGAGTAGGAACCTCCATGGGGACATGTCATTCCTCCTTACAATGGAGAGGTAAAAGGAAGGGTATGAGTACCCATAAGTTTTGTGAAATGTGAAGGGTGGCTTGGGTGGATAAGAAAATGTGAAGGAAGGGTTGCTAATGAAAGATTGAAACCTTGTGATGGTTGGTTATGGTGTATATTTATTGAGTCCCCAAAATGGAGTGCGTAGTCCACCCTCCATTCCCCGTTTTGAGTTCATAATGAACTCTTTGTTATGTGAAATATCCCTTGGGAGGGTGTGAAACTTTTATGTGTATTTGTGTATTAAATGTTATTTGGTGTGCATGTGTGTGCCCGGTTCCCATGTCACCTCCTAGCTCGGGGGTGGTTGGTATTCCAACCAAAGGTTGGGAGGTGAGCTTCCCATTGGCCTTTAGAGAAAAGTTTGTATGTATTTTGCAGATTGGAGAAAACTAAACAGTTTTGGAATAGCTATGTTCTTGTGGATAAAGATGGTGTCATTATGTCAAATAAATCTGCTCCCTTTGGATTGAGTGCTATTGTCCTTGAAAGATTAGTGTAAAGAGTTTGGGATAATTTGTTGCAAGTATGTAATCTGTGGAAGATATGTAACTATTTTATCAATTTATGTTCAACAGAAATAAAATAAAACAAAACAAAAAAACCAAATTATTACTTGTGCTGTGTGGTGAAATGAGATGCAAAAATAGGCATACTCAGATTTTCGTGTATGATCTTTTGCTGCAAATCTGTAATGTACCTGTTTGAAATTAAGACTTGAAGCTAAACTTACATAAATAAAACTTATTCTGCAAATGCATTCTATTAGTAAGGTTTTCTCATATGTCTTAAAATACTAGCAAATCTTTGAACCTTAGTTGTTAGGTGTAAAAATAGATTTTTGCAGTATTCGTTTTCCTGTGTATATGACAGAACCAGTAGGCCAAATGATTGTTATTCTGGAAATGTGATAAAATTTTAAAAATAATAGAAAAAATGTATTGAAAACTAAGTTGAATAAATCTATTGCACAGTAGTTTTTTTTTATGTACTTGGTAATGAAATTACTATCTCGCAGTTTTAAGAAGCATAATGTGACTTCGTCCATTAGTTACATGCCATATGCTAAAATGTCTGATGAAAAGAGTTATAAAGAAAAAGTAGGATATTGGTTCTAGTTGATAGTTTAAATAGTTTGGAATGTATTGCTGCCTACAAAGTCAAGATTGTTGTGTGTTGTTTTTTGAGAAAAAGGGGTTATCTCAGTGTTATATCAAAAGAAATAATAGTAACATATTTATTTATGTTTATCGTTACACTCTACTAGTTATGAAACTCCTGTAGTTTTGATACCTTACTGTAAACATTCATAATAGTTGTGACTACATTTTTAGTGCAAAGTATTTCTATACAAGTACCGTTATTAAAAAAAAAGAAAAAAAGGGAAACGTAATGCAAATAGGAAATTTGTAGATCTAGTAATGGGTATTACCTTAACAGTGGAAATATATTTATCAAAACATCTTTTTGTTTGTAACCAATGATACCAGGGTAGCTTTCTGGGTAGTACCATTCAGATTTATAAACAAATTAAATATCAGATAAAATATGCATATACTTCAGAGGTCTGTCCGCGTAAGGGGGAAAGAACGATGTTACCTTGGTCTCCTACACCAACTCCCTACCTTTCATTGTTATGTCTCTGTAAAACTGAATCTGCCCTCACCCTTATTTTTACTTTGTGTCACTGTTTGTGGCCTCAAATAAAATCAAGGGAAAATACTTCAAAGGAAATAAGTCAACGCCACTCACCCATGCTCTCTCTCTGAGGCCGAAAATCACGAGTAAAAAGAAACAACAGTATGGTAGGTCTGCAAACAAGAAAATCGTCTCAAACCAGATGTAGGGGGTGTTGCATGGGGATTTGATCATGCCGCCATTGTAAACCTTATTCACTTACTTTCCTTAGTTAAGAGGTAAATACGAGTTAGGGTTTCTTTTATTTGAGGCGCCAGATCTAAGTTTAAAATGGATGCCAACCAAAAGTTAAATCTGATATAATGTTCGTCACATATTAGGTACCCTCGAAGGCAGAGCCTACGTTTCCTTTTATTAACCGCGAATCCGTATATTTGTCATATGCTAATCGCTCACAGAACAAAACTTGAGTTTTATCCTAAAATGATGGCGTGGTTTAGAGCATAATATAGGGAAGGGAATATGTTTTTTTAATTCGTATTATCTTTGGCAAAATATTTAGTACGGGCAGGACATAAAAATAAAGAGAACTAAAGTGCCCTCACATATGAGGGAGTAGGAGAGTTAAGGGGTTTAGTATTAAACGAATATAGGGCTCATTTAAACATGCCATGTGTATATGGTAATTTAAAAAGGTTCCCCTCATAAGCCTTGTAAAAAAAAAAGACAAGTATATAGTTTTTAAAAGAAAAGAGAATATTCCCATATTCTAAAAGGAAGGGGTTCGATTAATTTAAATAAAACTATGCTTAAGGATAAAAGTTTAGTAATAATAGAAATTCTTTATAAAAGAGCTAAACTTATCCTTACTTTTTCCTTCTTCTTTTTTTCTTAAAGGGAAAATAATAATGTGAAATATGTAAATGAATTATTATATAATTATTTGTATGTGGTATTCTTTAATAGTATTATTTTTAAATGTTTTTTTTTTTATATATTTAAATTAATTTATTTAGATAAAGGTACGTAAATAAATAAATAAATATAAGGTAAAAATAAATTGATAAAAGGATTAATAATGAAAATAAATTACAAATATTTTATTCATTTTGTTTTGAAAATTTTCAAGCTCAAGCATAAATTGGGAGTTAATATCGATAGCGTCAAGGTGGCTAAAAGGGATAGGGCTAATCGATAAAATAATGTTTCATCAATTAACCCTTAGGGTTTTCTAGTAAATCAAATTGTTAATATTTATATGCCCCCCTATGTGAGAACCCAAACCATGGAGGTCTAACAAGGGAGTTAACTATTATGCAAAAGTGAGTGTCAACTTTTGGTTGGTAGTTAAGAGTCTTGTAAACCCTATGTTAGGAGTCAACCCAAAATTGTTTTCATTTTCTCACCCTTCTCAAGCAACGTGTTAGTGAAAATGTTGAACAAGCAACGTCACCCAACGTGCATTGCATGTACCATGCACCTGTATGGTTGTTAAATATTAGTATATTGTATTATTATTCAAAAAAAATTGTTAGTGGCGTTTTGCCCTAACGTTAATTTTGGGCATTACATTATCCAATCATGAGCATGCGTAGACAGGTCTATCTACATATACTCATGCATGCATATAATCATATTTATGATGTATCATAGATATGTACATATATACATATATACATTCTATGTATATACTTCATTGATTAAAATATGGTCATATGAGGAAGAATAGACTGAATCACATATCCAAAAACATGAATATTGCAAGACTTAAACCACATATTAATATAAACATACTCAACCCTAACAGAATATTACTTACCATTTCCCAAACTATCTTAATTAAACTAGACCAACTAGAAAGTGAGTGTGTGTATGGTCAATTAGGCTCACCAAGGTTACCAAAACAAATTGTTCTCCTGAGTGATACTCCCCATCTCTTCTAGAGTTTTTAATCAGCTCTCTCATCCTACTTAGTACATCACAACAGTATTTAGATGATAATATTACATTCACATCCATCATATATATTTTCATCTTTAGAATATTATTAAACATCAAATTGAGTTAAATATCTATTTATCATATTTCCATCAAGATCCATATAAAAAACAAAATCATAAATATTTTAAAACATTTTAACCCATCAAGGTAATAGTAAATAGGTAACAACACAATGAGGTGTAATATATTAGCTCCTTTTGAGATTTAACATTAAATAATAACTTGAATATCCTTAATAAATGATAACAATGGAATACCAAGATCCAATATTTAAAATATTCATTGTATATTTTTATAATCTAGGAAATATATGGGAACCTTAAAATAAGTGTAGGAATTGAATACTACTAACACTTGCACCCCAATAAGGTGCAATACTTGCGCCGATAGGCTGAGCCCACATTATTTACGACTGTGAAAAGTAGTGGATGATATGAAGAAAGCAGTGATCTATCTCACCTATCCCTCTCTACATCTCCTTCCCTTCCTCCCCCCTTCTCTCTCCCTCTTGCTCTCTCCTTCCCTCTCTATTTATCTCTATATCAAATATCCCTCTCTACCTATCCCTCCCTCCATCCTACCTATTTCTCTCTCTCTCTCTCTCTCTCCTCTCTCTCTCTACTTCTCTCTCTCTCTCCTATTCCTCTCTACCTCTCTCCTCCCCCCTCTAATTCTCTAACCCCTTTCCTCTCTACCTCTCCCTCCCTCCCTCTCCCTCTCACTCTCTACTTCTTTCTATCCCACCACTCTCTCCCTCCCTATCTCTATCTCACTTATCCCTCTCCACCTCCCTTCGTCCCTTTACCCTCCTCTCTCTCTCTTTCTCTATCCTTCCATCTCTACTTATTTACCCTCCTCTCTCTTTCTCTATCTCACCTATCCCTCTCTACCTCTCCCTTCCTCCCCCTCTTGTCTCTCCCTCTTGCTCTCTCCTTCTCTCTTTATTTCTCTCTATATCACATATCCATCTCTACTTGTCCCTCCCTCCATCCCACCTATTTCTCTCTCACTCTCTCCTTCCCTATCTACTTCTCTCCCTCTCTCACTTAGTCATCTCTACCTCTCTCTCCCCCCCCCTCTAATTCTTTATATATCCCCTATCCCTCTCTACCTCTCCCTCCCTCCCTCTCTCTCTCACTCTCTTTGGATCTCTCTTTCCTTCTCTACTTTCTATCCCACCTCTCTCTCTCCCTCCCTATCTCTATCTCACTTATCCCTCTCTACCTCCCTTTGTCTCTTTACCCTCCTCTCTCTCTTTCTCAACCCGCCCCCCCTCTCTCTCTCTATCCTTCCCTCTCTACTTATTTACCCTCCTCTCCAATTCATTCCAAAAACAACACTTTCTATACAACTTTAATTTTTCATTTTTCTATTTGTTTATTGTTTGAATACAAATTTTATTTTTATTAAAAATTTATTATATTATTTTATTTAAAGAATATTTTTTATTTTGTTTATTATATAAATTATTTTATTTTACTTTGTTTATTATATATATTATTACTTTTTATTTATTACATAAAATATAATTACATAAATTATTTTATAAGATACAAATTTTTATTTTTATTAAAAATTTATTATATTATTTTATTTAAATAATCTTTTTTATTTTATTTATTATATAAATTATTTTATTTATTATAATATTTTTTTTTCCCTGCAACTTGCTTAGATTGCATGACTTAAATGTGCTCTTATGGAGTAAAAGTAGGTTTATATGTAGTGGACAATTTTATTATAATTAATGACTTACTTTAATTCCATGGTTGCTAGCCTTTCGAAGTCCCAATAAATTGTCACCTGACAAAAATGTGGTATTAAAAAATAACCGAGCAGATAAGTTCCAATGTATTTACTTTTGTTAAAGCCACTTTATTCGTTGGTAAATTTGACATGAGGTGGAATTGGATGAAAACAGGGCGCTTGTGAAAATATTAATATTTTAATGAGGTGACCAAATATTTTAGTTTTTCCCAATAAAAAGGAGGCCACGTAACGTATTTGAATTTCACCGAACTTTACTTTTTAAGCTTGTACGCTGGTCTGTTCGGAGAAAGTAACGAGTGATGAACAACTATCCTCTCTGGACGGGCCCGGTGATTGAAGTCGGTTTCTGTTGCCTAGACATTTCCTCATTGGCATCTCACTTCTCGAATGCCCATTAGTCGTAGTTCTCTATCGCCCCACTCTTCTCGATGGAGCCCCTACCCCCGCCAGCCAGTCGAACGTCCGTCGGTCGGTCGGTCGTCGTATTACGTACGTAATACGACCATCGGATCGGATCGAGCTTTTCTTTTCTAGTTGGGATCGGGCGGCCGGTTCGGATCGGAAGATGCCTTCCTAGCAGGATGAGGAGGAGGGGGAGAGGTCTGTCGCGGTCGAGTACGGCGTTCCGTGAGCCCCGGATTCCAACTGCATAGGTCAGCTCAGTGAATGAAGTGATAAAGTCGTCCGTGTCCGCATGCGGATCGATCAAAGGAGATGAGAGAATGAGATTCTCTTTCCCATTTCCTATTCATTGTCTCTCGGCGGCCATATACGAACCCAACGGAAGGGGCTTGGTATGGAGCGGTTGAGGAAGGTGAATCGACCGAAACGGGAATGAACAAGAGTCGCCGGAGTTCTATATCCGATTCTACCGAATTCTGTCCAACGGCTACCTTCCTGCCGCACTATAATTCCCCCACATTATAGTTGTTCAAAGCGACGAGATCGGGCACTATAACCCTATAATCCCCCCCACAACTACCCGAGAACAACTATCTCAACTATAATCGCTGGGGTTCGGCTAGACCCCCTACAGATAAATGGCTAGAACCCCAGGGCCCCTACTATTTTATGGGCCAAACGGCTATCCACCCACAGGCGCTTCGCGGGCCCCCCCTTCTGCAGGGAGGTAGATTATATTCGTGGGAGGCCACCCCCCCTACTATTTGAAGGGCCACCCACATGAACTGCATTGGCATGCCTTCGGCACCGACCATTTTTTTCAACTATATGGGGGGGGGTGGGGGGGTGGGGGGGTGGGTGGCAATAGGGAGGTCGGCCCCGATGAAAGCAGGGCTGGTCGGTCCTGCACGAAGGGCCCCCTACTATTCTATGGAGCGAAGCGCTTGGTGGGTTTGTTGAACTATGATTCCCTTTCTCGCCCCGGCAGGGGCCGTTGCCCGTCGGGAATCTTAGTTCGTTGAGCAGGAACCCGATAAACCGCAAGATGGGGCATGTTACGTAGTATAACTAGAATATTGCCAGGGTAGGGGCCACCCACCTGCTACCCCATTAACCCCATGGGAGGAAGTAGGGGGACTACGGTAGGGGCCCCCCACCTCAACGAGGGACAGTACTCGGGCAGGGGCCAGGAACTCCTCTAACCAGCGGGTGGGGGGGCCACTCATGTTACGTATATAGTCTGGACTGCATCACTATAGTCATGGACTGCAATAGTCGGTTGGTCCACTGCCCCACTGATCTATATAGCCCGCCCTCTTCATTCCTTTAAGTGGCCCAACTATCTATAATTGTTAGTTCCAACTTTCAGCAACGGAAGAAAAGAACAACTATTCTAGTAGAAGGGGCGTTCACATTGGGCGTGAGCGAGTTTAAGATTCTGAGTCTTGAGATCGAGACCCATATCCAACAGTTCCATTTCCAGATCGAGATAAAGATGCACCCTTTAATTGCAGTTCGTTTCCCAGTTCCTATTGATCCATAACCAGCATCCCTACTTGTTAGAGACCCACCAGTAGTCGATCCAGTCGATTCTTCAGTTGGTTCTGCTGTTGATGGAGTTGTATATGAAGCTTATCTTGTTGATTCTGTCGGCCCCCAGATATAGATAGGGGCCCAGTTGGTTCAGTAGATTAAGTAGAAGATTCAGTAGAAGAAGCAGGGGTGGGCCCCTAAGGCACATATGGGTGGGCGCGAAGCGCTGGTGGAGGAGATAGATTGAGCCCTATAGTTTCTTTAGGCTAGAGAAGTAGTAGTCGATTATACAGTTGACTCAGTCGATCCAGTACCAGCAACCTCACTAGTAGCACCCCCACTAGTAGCGGCTGTTCCAGATCGAAACCCAGACCCTCTCGCTTTAGTCGCAGGAGAAGCGGGGGTACCTAGAGCAGTAGATCCAATCGAAGAACCTGCAGCCCCTATGGGCAGCACCAGTTGCAGGAGGAGCATAGAAAGATCCAGGACCAGCATAACCTATTGATTCAGGTGGTTCAATAGCAGATTCTGTCGAGGTAGTTGATTCAGTCGTTTCAGACAATGATGTTGATCCAGTCGAGTCTGTTGGTTCAGCACCCCTAGCAGATTCAGTAGTAGATTCAGAAGTTGGACCAGTGGATTATGCAGTCGATGACTCAGCAGTAGGGAGAAATGCACATCTGTCTTTATTATATGATACACCCTTAGCCCTAGGTGGTTATCCATCCATTAGGTGGTGCCCCCCTCTATATCCGAAGGGAGGAGATGGTAGTTCTCCATCCGTAATTATCCATCCCTAGTGAGTTGGTTCTCCATGTGGTAGTATTCCATCAGGTGGCTTTCCATCTCCATTAGGTAGTGGTGGTTTTCTGGGCGGGTGGGGAATAGTTGTTGCGGTGTTCTCCATGTGGTGGCTCCCTAGTAAGTTCCCTATGTGGTGGTTGTTCTCCGAGGAACCCCCATAGAATTTTAGGGCTCCTGGGTATATCTTCATATCGATCACGCCCTGTAGTTTCTTTAGGCCCCATAGAATAGTAGGGGCCCTTAGAATAGTAGGGCATCGACAGAATCTACTGAATCAACGACTTAATCTTCTGCTGCTGCTGCTATAGGTGCTTCAGGTGGTTCAACAAGGTAAGCTACTGACTCTGCCACAATTGTAGTTGGTATAGTTGGTCACCTGGTCCGGAAGCTGCCTTAGCTGCAGTCTCTACCGCCTCTATTGCCTTTGCCTCTGTCTCTGCTTTAGGTGGTCCTAGAATTGGATATTCAATGTGTGAAAGGAAGGTCTAAGCGGAGCCTAAAGAAACAATAGGGCCCTTGCGTGCTTCACACCCGCCCTATTCGCCCAATTCTATAGCCTCCCACCCCCCCCCGCCAAGCCCGGTGCTAGTGAAAACCTGGGTGGTAGTTTACCATATGTGGTGGCAACTATAGTTCTCCTTCATGTGGTAGTTCGCCGTTAGGAAGTTCTCTATCTATTATGTAGTTCCCCATCACTAGGTGGCTATCCATCGCTAGGTGGTTCTCCACGTGGTTCTCCTCTAGTCGGTTAACCATAAGGTGGCTGCTGTTCACCATAGGGGGGCTACTGTTCACCATAAGGTGGTCGTTCCCCGGTTCACCAGGTGGTGGTTCGTGTCCCCCATGCAGTGGTTCGTTCGTACCATGTGGTGGATAAGCTGGACCAACTGCCCCCTACTTTATCTATAGGCAACTGGATCTACTGATGCTGCTTCAATAGAATCTACTGCATAACTAACTGACTCAAACTCATAATCGACAGAATCAAACTCAGGAACTACTGAATCGACTGCAACATCTACTTATGCTGCTACCAAAATGCTGGATCTGCTCGAGCGTGCCGGATCTGCTGGGTCTTGATCACGGGGCAATAACTGGAATTAGTGAAACTGGATATGCAATGGGTTATGCCTCTGCTCAATCTATCTCCTCCACCAGCGCTTCGCGCCCACCCATATGTGCCTTAGGGGCCCACCCCTGCTTCTTTGACTGACACAAGTGAAACTGCGACTCATCGAACGATAGTGATGATGAGGGTTAACCTGGGTAAGCACCTAGCTCTCTATCTTTGGATCTGATGGTGCTGGATAAACTGCTTCTTCTAGCTCGCTGGATCAACAATAAGATCAACCGTCCATGCTACGAGAAAGAGAAGATGCTGGGCTTGGCTTATTAGCTGGTCTAGATATGCTATTAGTGTTGCTTCCCCACTTCTTCTATGCCTATGCCTGGATCTACCTATGCTTCTCCTATCCTAGCCTATGCTCTAGCTACCTCCGCCTCTGCACCTGCCCTTGTCACCTATGCTACTAGCTCTATTGCTGCTACTGGTACCGGTGCTTAAACTACTGTCATTGGTGCTACTTCTCTAGCTACTGGTGTTACTGGTGGATAAGCTAAGTCAACTGGATCATCTTCTGGTGGTTTCCCGGGGTCATCATTTCGGTCAACCGCCTATGCTGCTGTTCATTGAGACTACTCGCTTTGGAACTGCAACTGATGGATCATCTGCTGTTCATTGATGCTGTTATATATGTATCTATTGATGGAACTAATGGTTTTGTATCCGCGTCGGGTATTTGCACCTGTTTTTCGCTCTTCATCGTGCTGCACCTTTAACTGCTCATGCATCTTGGTCAACAGAATAAGTTGCTGCTGGATGATCTGCGTATGGATCTGGAACAGCACCTTTAACTACTACCTCCACCTCTGCATGCATGCGGGATCGATTAGTGAAACGGTAGCTGCTTCTGCCTCCGTGGGCTGGGTATGGATAAACGGATGGAACTACAATGGGTTCTGGAACAGGCTATGGCTATTAAACCGCCCGTAGATGGTGGCGAATCAACTTAAACTGCGCTTGCCTTAGCTGTCCTTTCCAATGTCTCTGCCTTTGCTTATGCCAGGTAAACCACTTTAGCTACTGGTGAATCTACTAATACCTCTGCTCCCCGAACTCGGTAAACACATGATGGCTCTTGATCCCGACACAAATGCGGGCTTTGCTGCTACCGTAGCCTATGCTTGTGCTGCTTACTCTACCTTCGCTCGAGAAAGGTGCTGCTCTGCCCATCTATATCTGCAGTCAAGACTAACTTTCGCATCGGCACGGCCCCGTAGGGCGGCTTCATCGGCACTATAGTTGGTTCTATACTCGCCATCTGGGCTAGAACCGTCCGTCCTACCTATAGTTGTTGACCGGTATGCCAACTATCATCCAACTATAGTTTCTGAACTATAGTTCCCACCCAACCCTTGGAACGGCTAGTTTCCCACAACTATGATTCCCTCCGCACCCCTGGGTAGATTAATTGGTTCTCCCACCCACCACTATAATTCGGGACCAACCCCACCCCCCCCATATAGTTGTTGCCTGCCTTCGGCAGGGCCCCTCCTGCAGGGAGGTAGATTATATTTGTGGGAGGCCCCTACGGGCCACCCCCCCATTCCCCTACTATTCTATGGCCAATATGGTCGGCTACCGATGAAAGGCAGGCCCATAGAATAGTAGGGCTATAGAGGGTGGGTGGGGGTGGCGGGTGCCGAAGGCAGGCCTTTTGGCGGACCACCTTCCTCTGAGTAGTGCCGGATCGAATAGTGATGCCGTGGACCCATAGGGCTTCGGATGGATTGATCCGGAAATAGGTGCTACTTCTTCTCCAGGGAATGAATGCTGCCACTGATCCCAAATCATTCGAGAGCGGCTATAGAGTTGGCACTCCCCCTCTAGATATATGGGCCTCCCCTCCCCTCTAGATATATGGTATATGGGCCTCCCTCCCCTCTAGATATATGGGCCTCCCCTCTCTGTATATGGTGGATGGGCCTCTACTAAGAAACAGGGGCCTCTGCTCAGAAGGCCTCTACTCCCAAATGAATAAACAGGGGGGCCGGAACCACTAGAATTCCCCCCCGATGAACCGGGGCCCACCCGCCCGGAATAGTGGGGGCGGGGGCCGGATAATCCTAATAGTATGTGGACAGCACTCAACCTATTATACGCTCTTATGGCCGGCCGGGATGGGGCTCGGTCTTTAGGCCGAGGGATCTATCTGTCCAATCAACTAGCTGCCCTTCCTTCTATCGTTGGCGCCTCTCCCATCCCCTGCCTTTATGATGGATGGAAGAGACCAACCGAGCATGGATATGACCATGACCGGTTAGAAGTGGCCCACCCCAACTATTGCCACCCACCCTGCATAGGCTACCTCTCCCTCCCACCCTACGATAGTTCGTCAATTGGAGGGAGGGGGAGGCCCCCTACTATTCTAAAGGGCCCCCCACCCCCCCCATATAATTTTCTAAGGGCCCCTACTATTCTATGGGGGTGGGAGGCCCCTACAATTCTATGTGGTAGAGTTCCGGCCCCTACAGCGGGAAGAAAAGAATGAAGTTCACGGACAACTAGAATTGGGCTTGATATTATCCATATATAGTTCGAGTAAGTCGAGGCCCCTATAACTATATGGCCCGACGGCCTACCAAAACCCCACTATCCCCCCTAGGCCCCTTGCGTGCTTCGCACCCGCCCCTAAAATTCTATGGGGCCCTACGGGGGCATGCCTTCGGCATCGACCATATGGAAACTACTATAGCGGGTGGGGTTTGTGGCCCCGTAGGGGGGGCTCGGTCCCAAAGGGCAGGGGCCCTCCCACCCGGAACGGCTGATTCCCCCCTACCCGCCCTACTAATCAACAGGAGGTAGCGGTGGCTAGGCGTATCGGAAAGAATCATAGGTTGGGTTGGGTGCTAGTTCGACTTGGTCCATTTCAATTGCATCACCGGAACTGGGATCACCCATAGAATAGTAGGGGCCATGGTTACGAATCGATGGGAGAAAGCCAACATCAGAACCCATAATCGCTCCTCTCATCACACGCACCATTGCTCCGGTCGGACCGATCCGGGCTCAATGCAGGGCATAAAAGGCTTGTCTGGAAGTGGGATGGAGCACTGCAGATGAAGACACTGATCGAAACTGTTGATTCCATTCCCCAGCCTGGTGTGCATCATCCCCGAGTGGGAGGGAACAACCACTGAGGAGCAAACGGGAGGGTGGGATAAGAGATCTGACGAAGGTTTTAAGGGGTGTTCATGGGGAATTATTATCACTTCGTTCAGTTTCTCCGGAACTATACTCAACTCCCACCCAATTAGAGTGCCCCGGGACCTCCCTCAGGACGAGCCGAGACGCAGGGAGCCCAGCTGTTCATGGGAAGAGTGGGAGCTAAGCAGGGGGGTAGTCACGAGTAAGGAATAGGTTATGCCCTATCACGTAGAAAGCTGCTTTTGTTGTATCTCCAGGTTCTCCAAGGGATTGGAGATCCATGGATTGGTGCGCCATCAGGAGGCTCTTGCATTTCCTAATTCTGATTCACCGGAACATGGGTCTTACCAGTTGGCCCATAGAATAGTAGGGCATCGGTTTCAGCTTCAGCCTGCATACCCTAAAGAAATGTTGGCGCCCCTACTATTCTAAGGGCAGATGTTTCGACCCCTTCAAATAGTAGGCAACCCCAACCCCTTCAAATAGTAGGCCTTCGGATCTGGGTTCGGATCCAGGCCCTTTCAAATATAGGGGCTGCTTCTGCTGATGCTGATGGGGCTATAACTAGAATTGGCAACAAGTTAAAGCTAAGAGTCAGATTCATGAATAAACTCCATTACCACCAAGTACTCCCCCTACTATTCTAAGGCTAATTATGACCGGTTCAACTGGCACTTCAGGGAGATGGGGTTAGTCAAACCCTTCCTGACCATGCCCCTTTAGAATAGTAGGGCCATAAGGGTTTTGTTGCCTGCCGAAGGCAGCCGACCATATTGGCCTTAGGTCCCGAAGGGCCGGGTGGGTATAGGCAATAGGGTGAGAAAGCGAATAGAATCTACCCCATTAGAATAGTAGGGGGCAGGGGGGGCCCCCGGTCCCGAAGGGCAGGTCCCGAAGCAGGGCTGGTCGGTGAACTATGATTCCCTCCCACCCGAGGGGGGTGGGAAGATATAGGGATTAGGCCTTGGGTGGGGGTGGAGATTGCGATCGGACGGGTTCAAGCAGCTAGCATTCGAGTAGTTGAGTCCTACTGCCTATCCTTCCACTCCTGTAATTAAAGGGACCTAATTACCATCCACTTCCATCTCCTCTACATCCATCTGATTCGGAGAAAGGGGATGAATAAAGAAACTGATCGCCGGCTTATCTGGAAAGCAGTCGAGCCATCACCCGATCATCCATACCTTTCCTTTTATGCCGTCGCTCATCCCTCCCCGGTGGACCATGAAACAGCTTCCCCTTTCTTTAAGTGCCCTCATTCAATCCTACTATTTGAAGGGGGCCGTTGTTAATACGTATCTAATCTATGTCAATCAGTTCCTTTATAAGTGGTGGCTATAATTCTATTTGTTGAGTTAGAGTTAATGAGTTCCTGTATTAGTCTTGTTGCGGGTAGTTGTTGTTAGGTTGGGTGGAGTACATGGAGAGGTGGGTCTCGTACAAGAAATAGTAGTGGTTGTATTTGATCTCCTTTCTTCTCGATAGGTGGTATGTAGTTCTCGTAGTCGGAGGTAATAGTAGGAGAGATCTCGAGGTGGGTGCGGAGATAAGGAGAGGTGGGAGGTGGGAGAAACTATGACTTGTCTCCCCTCTATATGGAATCTTGTTGCCGGTATCTATTCCCTACTATTCTCTTCCTATTAGTAAGAAAGTTGGTAGCTAAATCGTTGATTGGTTATTGACTATTAGATCATTGATTGGAAGCCGCCTAATATGAGAAAGCCATTCCAGTTTTGAATATGGAATTGATTGAATTGAAGGTTCCTAATGCTTACTATGAACCCCTAGACTGGAATATCCGTAGGCAGTCGCCAGTTTTTAGTTCTAGTTCTCACGCGCTCATTAGCTATCTATTTTCCAACTACTTTGTTGATTGGTTCTGGTTGTTGATTGGTTCTGTTTGTAAGTCCCTACAGTCTATGATCTAGCTAGTTTCTCTGTAGCTCCCAACCGGCTCGAACTGTCAGGCTAAGGTCTCTTATAAGCCGCCGATTCTAAGGTGGAGAATTGGCTTCTTCTACAGGGCAATAGTCTTATAGCGATTATTGCCAGGGTAGAATTCGCACAAAAACCGCCTTATTTAAAGCTAACCTCCTTCTCTTTCTATAGCCTTTCTTTAAACGTAGATAATAGCTTGAGCCCTACCATTCTATAGGCCGGAGATGACTC
Source organism: Sequoiadendron giganteum (assembly GCA_007115665.2). Taxonomy (NCBI): domain Eukaryota; kingdom Viridiplantae; phylum Streptophyta; class Pinopsida; order Cupressales; family Cupressaceae; genus Sequoiadendron; species Sequoiadendron giganteum. The sequence goes on from CM021104.1 coordinate 146,970,749, forward strand.
AAGATATTGCCGTATTTTGATTTCCCGCGCTCGACCCGCGGCGTTATAAGTCTCCCAACCCCTCTTCTTCTCTTCTGGCGGCTGTTCTTGTTGTTGGGTGGGGGGTCCGGGTTTCACTCCCCCAGCCGCCGTATAGTGGTAGTCCTGTTTTCTGTGTCGCACTATCAAGTTGTTGATACGTATATAATACACTGTTCACTTCTTCAATGGGCAACCCCCTGCCATAGTCATAATTGGGGCGAGGTTGGTTTGTTGGTTGTGTGAAAGCGCTCTCCACTCGGCGTGCGATGCTCGCATTGGTACCTTCGGGGCCCTGGACCCGCCTTCTAATAGTGAGTAACACACCCAACCCACCAACCCCCCATTTGTCGATTGCATGGCAGCCCAACTCTTATGAATGCCCTACTATGACTCAAGGAGATGAGCAAGTCGGTGTGGCTAATCTACCTAGCTCAACAGCATCAATTCAGGAGGGATTCGAATAGCGCATTCAACTAGATCCGCCGACTGGCACTCTTGAGAGTTTCTAGTGGTATTCCTTCCTTGAATAGGCACATCTGAAGCATCTCCTCAATCCAATTCAATCTCGAGCTAGTTTTCTCCTCAATCCTCATGGTTAAAACAACTCGAGTGGCCCGATCCACCTCCATCATGTACTACTGATTCGAATCTGATGCCGCACTACATTCAGTGATCATCCTTGAAGTCCAGTTGACTGGATCGATGCGGCCCAGTCCCCTATATAGATTCTAATAATCATAATAAGAACTACTTCGACTACATAGCTATCGACTGAAATGCCCAGAGAGCAAACATCGGTTGAATCGTATGGATAAGAGCTCATGGCAGAGATATATGCGAATAGCCTTAGCTCGAGCCTATCGCTTGTGAGTGAGGATCGGCTACTCACTAGTTCGATTATGGATTCGCCCATATCGACATCGGACGTATATGAGACTGGGATCTGCAGATAAGAACACCTCTCGAGAAGATGGTGCTACTGTTGAGAAGTTTCTCTGCAATGAATGCCTGCTGGTACTATGAACATGCTACAGTCCGTCGGGGGCGGTGTTCATGACGACCAGGGGAGTCTTGTGATTTCCTTTCTCAGGCTGGATGGAGGGAATTAATCTATAAAGGGAAGGGGCTGCAGGTTCTATTTCTTGGCACACTAATCGGGTCGGGGCCCCTACTATTCTCGAGAAGGGGTAGGCCCTTCTTATTATTATCAATGAGGGTGTAGAAGGATCAAGAAAGTTCCCCGGTCCCCTCATGACCCTGACCGTCCCTTGTATCTCGGGAATAAAGTAGTGTGCCTTGTTGTTACCGCATACAGGAGGATCGTCGAATACCTTGGCCAGCTCGGACCTCAGCGAAGTGGGAAGTCGGGGATTAGAAAAACAACCCCTCCTTAACCCCACCGACCCCCCTACGGGGCCTTAGAGCGCTATATCTCCCGCCCCCCCGGTGGGGTTGGGACCGACCAAGCTTCGCTACCGACCGAGGCTCCGCCACCTGCCCTTCGGGACCCGCTATAGTAGTTGCCCCTTAGAATAGTAGGGGGGTCGGTGGGGTTATAGGCGAATAGGTCGGTCCCGAAGCAGGGCTGGTCGGTGGGGTTGCAGGAATAGAGGACGGTTGCGGTTTTCTCGGGCGGTGTTTATCGGGCGGTGGGCGAAGCGGGAGAATAAGAAGAAGAATAAGAATAAGAAGAAAGGCATATAGGACGGTGGGGTTAATAATAAGAATAATAAGAATAAGAATAAGAATAAGAATAAGAAGAATTTGCCATATGCCATCCATCCAGCCGGGACATCCACTAGGGCTAGGAAGATGTCATCCATTGGCACGGATACGATACCGACTTATTTAAAACCGGGGCTCGACGGTTACAATGAGCTACGAATGGTTATCAGTAATCAATCATTTATGGAAGGGGCCCGCCGATCATGTGAGCGATAACATAAAGCTCGCTTTGAATTGGTGTAACGGAGAACAGCTCGGCCTGGCCTATCCCTTCATAAGAAGTGGGTGACCCGGTAGGACCACTTGAATGAATGTCTTTCCTCTCACCAAAGAGAAGTTGGCAGTGTCTATCGGTGGTGGTGGTGGTAGAGAAGCTCGGTTCAGCAGGTTCAAAAGCCGCCACCTAGTTATGCCGGTGATGAAAGCGTTCTCTATGCGAATCTCAATCTTCGGGTCTGAAACCTTATGAAATCCGATCTGTATGAAATCCATTAATGCATGGATAAAAAGGCTTCCTCCATGGTTATCGAAATAGTTCCCGTGGACTATAGTTCTCTCTTTAATAGCCTTTGATAGTGGGCGAGTAATCAGGCCTTCCCACTACAAAGGAATGGGTACTGGCCTTTCAATAATAATAGTAGGGGCCGCCGACAGCCCCCAATTATTCTTATTATTATTATTAATGGCAAGTTGATCCGCCTTTCTCTCTCTGACGCACTTCGTTATTTCCCGACTAGAGCAAAGAACCATGGCGGCAACCAACCTCTATTTAATCCCCTGGCTAAGGTTTCGTTCTCCAGGCGGATAAGCTTGCCGGTTCGACCTGGAAGCATGAGCGGCCAGTGCCATGCATGTAGAGGCCCTCTACTCCAGATCTGTGCGTTCCTATTACGTACGTAGAATCCCTCGCATATCTTGGGGGGATTTAGGACTTCGACTAGCCGGGATGACTTTTCTTTATCAACCAATGCCTTAACCGGTTTGGGAATAGAATAATGCAATGGGGGAAAAGCTGCTACCGAAACATCTCCTCCCACCACTACCAGCGCTTCGCGCCCACCCATATGGCCTTAGGGTAATTAATCAGCTTGCTAGCCCTCCAATGCTTCGTGCCCACCCCCCCCGTAGGGGCCTTAGTTGGTGGGAGCCCCTACTATTTGAAACGGTTCCGGGAATAGATTTGTGAAGAGGCCGTGGAGAATGGTTCGAACATCCCATCATGAGGGCTCAAAAGCACTATTCGATGCGCATTTAACAAGAACTGAACGAGTTGTTTTTATAAGCCGCCCATCCATATTCGTTGTACCGACCGAATGATCAGTGCGAATGGAATGTTCTACCGATGAAATAAAGCCATTCGGAATTGGGTGTCGCTGAAAAGCTATATCTGTCCGAGATGAACTATATCCGAAACTAGAGTTGACCACCGAGATTCAGTTTGTATCGAACCCTGGACCCTCGTAGTGAAGGAACCAACCCCCAGGCAAGGTTTCTCTGTAGATAGTCGCTTTGGCCCCACCCTCGTGTCGAGTCATTATCCGTTCTCGATCGTACTGGCATAGTTCCTTTGCCTTCTCAGAACCCTAAGGTGAGTGAGGGCCCCCGACCCACATAAAAGAATCATGTTTGAGCCTCAACTTGTTGATAGGGAGAGACGCAAAGTATCCCGTTGATCGGGCGGAGCTGATTGATTTCAAACTCCCTCTGTTCACTGCCATCTCCCCCCCATTGGCCCAAATCATCCACCAATTCCATCTAAACTATTTGATTGCCCTGCAATTCAATTCGGTGCTAGAAGGTTGGAAGCGGGAGATCAGAGTTGTTACCGCGCGCGCATATTCGATAGCAAGGGGAATATTGACCCGTTATCACTATTCTCCGAGCAGACTGGATAAGCGTTGCGTTGGGAGAGGGGAATAGCGCGTGAAACCCCGGAAAGGGAAGCACTAATGGCTCCCCTGCTTGTTGGTTGGACCTGCCTATTCCTCTATCCCCCCAGTCACCGCAAGACCCCACCACCCAGGGCAGACCCCACCACCCTCTCACCCCACCCGCTATAGTAGTTGCCCCGTAGGGGGGTCGGTTAGAAGGCTTGCCTTGGGTGGGGGGGGCTTTCCCCACCACCCAAGGCCCATCCCAACAATAATCTACCGGGCCTCCCACAAATAGAATCTACAATTCTAATGGGGGGTGGGGGGGGGGCCGGTGGGGAAAGCCCTGGGTGGGGGGGCCGCTGCGGGTGGGAGGATATAGAGTAGTCGAGAGCTAAAGATTGCTTGGACTTCTAACCGCGTTTTCTATTCCACCCACCCCGGCACTATATAGAAGCCAACGTTGGCTCGTCAACACAAATAGCAGTGATTGGATCCTCTGCAGTGCAGCGATTCACTATGTTTCATTCAATTGCTAGGGTCGTCTTGGTGTGGCATAGGTCGTCTTGGTGTGGCATAGTAATAGGCCTCAACTGCCCCGGCTTATGAGGTTTAGGAATTCGGGTGGGGGGGAATTCTAGCTAAAATTCCCTCCCACCCGGGAGAACTTTAGCCCCCCCCAAGACCACCCCCCTACTATTCTAAGGGGCCTTACCCTATGATTCCCTCCCACCCGGATATAGATCGAACGGCAGATTCAACTAGAATCCCCACTACTAATCTACCGACTATAATTCCCACGGGAACCCGGCTGATTCGCTGGGGTTCTAGCCGACCCCTGGAAGATAAATGGCTAGAACCCCAGGATATAGGGTAAGGCAGGGGCAACTAGAATCCCCACCCAAAGCGTTTCCCACCCGGGCAACGGCTAATTCCCCAGGCCCCTATCTCTTAGGCCCCTTTGCCATAGTAGGGGCCCGGTTTGAATAGAAGGTGCCCCGCAAACCCCACCACCCAAGGCATGCCTTCGGCAGCCGACCATATTGGCAACTACTATAGCGGGTGGGGTTGGCGAATAGGTCGGTCCCGAAGGGCTGGGTGGATATAGTTGGTGGGAGGATATAGAGTAAGCCAGGTAGTTCGTTGCCCGCTGAACTTGAAAGAACAATTCTGAAGAGCACGCAGGCCTATGGATAGTAGGGCTCTCAGAGAGGTTTCTGATATGGAAGATCGCAATCATTCCTTTGCTTGATCGGAACGCCCCACCCAAGACCCCACCACCCAGGGTGGGAGGGAATCATAGTTCACCGACCATACCTAGGACCCCACTGACCAGGGCTTCGCCTAAATTCCGCCCTAGCTTCTAACCGCCCGAGCTTCGCTCACCGACCATATGTGCCTTAGAGCGCCCACCGACCCAAAGGCCCCTTTGCCATAGTAGGGGGGTCGGTCCCGAAGGGCAGGTGGGGTTGGTGCCGTCCTATATGCCCTAGGGTGGTTAGGAGCCTCGGTCGGTGGGGTTGGTGCCTTAGGATGGTGGGGTCGGCCAATGCAGGGTGGGTGGATATAGCCGTTGCCCCCCCCACTCGTGTGTGGGGATGGGTGGGGGGTTATATTGCCCCCCCCACCCCCCCCTCTCTATAGTTCTAGCAGGCTAATGAATTAAGAACTACCGCCCTATAGTTGACCTCTCTATAGCTAGAATTCCCCCCCACCCGTGCATGCATGCATGCAGGGGTGCATTTATACGCTCGATCGGCTACGATTTCTTGCGGCGCGGCAAGTCCTAGCATTAGTATGAGTTCGTTGACCGCGTAAGGGCAATCCATCTTGATGACGAATTCCGCGATGACGAGAAATAGGAATTAATCGTTCGATGTCTGCTCGTTTGACCTTCTCCAATTCCCAACGAACAACATAATTTCGGCCTCGACCTATTATTTGTTCAAGTCGGTCGATCTGATACTTAGTCGACTCATTCACCCTTATGTTCTCACTGAGACCCAATCGATAACGAACCTGAGTGGCTTCTTTGGGTCCAATTCCCAAAATTTCGGTTGGGGCGATTCTTACTTGTTCACTGGGAACTAATCTAGTTCCTAGTACTAAATGTGACATTATTGACTCCTTCCGCGGTCCTCCCGGCTGGAATCATGAATAGTAGAGGTAGAGGTCAGGGTCAAGGTCGAGCGCGTACTATGCCCTCGAAGTGGAATTTCTTATTTGTTTGTTCCTAGTCGTCATGGGAGAGAGACCGATGAAGAAATGGATTGTTCCCTTCGCAATACCGATGTCCGGGCAACGGAAGGGGCAATAGTTCGGTCAAGTTGAAGCGGCCCTTCTCCACAAACCCCCCGGATCTTGTAGAGTATCTATCCTCTGATATGTGACGTATATAACCAAGTTGACTGGCCCCATAGATCTATAGGGCGGATATAAGGGCCCGTTCCCTCTGATCATCTGTACGTAACATGCCCGCTTCAAAAAGTACTTGACTTGGTGGTGCACTTCGTTCCTGCTGTTCGGGCAGTTGTTGAGTGATGTTGGGTAGGTGGTGCACTTCGGCTTATGTCCTGTGTTCGGTATAGAATCTGTTGTGGACAATAGAGTTCTCTCTTTTCAAATTCTCTCCATAACATGCCCACCCCCCACCCCCCCATTATATCCTTCGGGAGGCCCGGGGCAACTTGAATCCACCTACTATTTGCGGACCCCACCACCCAAGGCCCATCTCAACAATAATCTACCGCCCGACCCACCCGGCCTCCCACCCGCCCTTCGGGACCGACATATAGATACGCCTCAGGTCGGTCCCAACCCCACCAGCCCTTCGGGACCGACCTCCCTATTGCCACCCACCCGCCCTGCTTCGGGACCGACCCGCCCTGCCCGCTATAGTAGTTGCCCCGTAGGGGGGTCGGCTGCCTTCGGCAGGCAACTCACTAGAATCTACCGGGCCTCCCGCCTTCTAGAATCTACCTCCAAGAAGATCTATATCCTCCCACCCCAAGGCCTGCCTTCGGCACCGACCATATTGGCAACTACTATAGCGGGTGGGGTTGGTGGTCCAACCCCACCATCCCATTCGTCTTAGGGCATGGTCGGAATTGAGGGCAGGTCGCGAAGCGCATGGCCGGTGGGGTCCGCAAAAAAGATTAGTGGGGTTGGGGCCGCTACGGATAGTGGGGTTGGGAACCGACGCCCCCCGGCTGCTAGTATGGTTCTAATCTACTGAAGCGGGGGGGCCCCTTATAACCCCTTAGAATAGTAGGGCCCTTAGAATAGTAGGGCCCACCCAACCGGCATCTATAGCCTCCCGGAACTTTCCTATTCCCTCCCACCCAATTCTAGTTGGCTAATCCCCACCCAACCAATTAATCTACCCTCTTCATATGCAGGGGGGGCTAGCAGGCTGATTAATTAAGCCACCCACCCAAAACCCCCCTATCCTATTTGCCTAGGGTGGGTGGCTATAGTTGGGTGGGAGGGAGAACTATATAGAGGGGGGGGGGGGTGGGGGGTGTTGGCTATTCCGAGGGTTCTAGGCAAACGGGCGCCCTTCTTTCATATTATTGCCCCGGGAGATAGAAAAGAGGACGTTCAGATTACGCCATAAGAAACTATAGGCCCTCACCGATAGTTGCGGAGGTGGGGCCATAAGAAACTATAGGCCCCGGGGGGGAGGACGTTCAGATTACGGGTTTCCCTGTGGGAATTAATTCAATCACTCGACTCATATCACGTATGTAGTATTTTAGTTCGGAGCTCAAGTGATAGTTCGGAGCGGATCTCGAATCGAGTGATATAACCAACCAACTATTGCCCTTCTGTTCAGTTCAGGGCATCGGCTCCCTGATCTCCGCTGGTCGAGCAGCTCAGCTATATATATCTATATAGTATATAGTAGGCCGTCGTGGGAGTGCCTTTCCCTCCAGATAGAGCCCTGAACTATCTATGGGGGGGCGGCCGAGTGCCAACTATCTATCTCTATAGCCGCCCCCCACCCCAGATAGAAATCTTCTGATTGCAGATAGAGATCTTCTGATCGCGGATGGAGATCTTCTGATTGCTCGTCCATATCCCATACGGGCATGATGGCGACTACCTACTATTGCTATTGCTTACTCATGATGGGGAGCATCAGGGGATCGCCATGATAGATGGGTAGATGGGAGATGGGCCCGAACTATAGGGGATCTCCCGAGCATAACTATGAACTATAGATAGGGTCGCCATGTATGGATAGATATAAGGGCGTCGCATTCCCCAGATAGAATAGAGGGCGTTTGCTTGGGCTATATACAATACAATATACAGTCGGGCCATATAGAATATATAGGGAAGCATAAATGCCCTCCCCGAGCAAAGCATAAATGCCATGCCGGCCCGAGTGCCCCCCTCAACTAATCTACTGAAGCGGGGGGGCCTTCGGGAGGCCCTATCTACCTCAGGGGTAGAGCCCTATACATACATCTATCTGGGGCGCCTATATAGTCATTCCCCCTATCTCCATTGTCATTCCCCCTACCTATACATGGGGATGGGGTACTCTAGATCGTCCCGAGCCGGGATATCCTTCGTAGAGAGTAGAGTGTCGATCGGGATGTGAACCCGTGGCCCCCCCTATATAGACGGATACGGGCAATCACTCATATCACTACTGTAATAGAAATGAGGATTCTCAGGATTCTCAATCGCCCCACCTATGATCTGAAGCTATGACCCAAGGCCCGGTGACTGGATAGGGATAGGGGAGCATCCTATTCAAACCATATACAGATGGGGGGTCGGCCGAGTGCTATATCTAGTTGTTCAAACCATATACATATAGATGGGGGGTCGGCCGAGTGCTATATCTAGTTGGGGCCACCATATATAGATAGGGCCGAATGGGGCCCTAATCCTAATGGGAGAGAAGAGCATGAGAATAGTAACCAGCGGAGATGCCATATATCTCTATAGGCTGATGCGGAATAGCTGATGCGGAGATGAATAGCTGATCTAGATAGGGGGCCCTCGCTAGACCCCTACCGATTTGGGGTGGGTGGGTGGGGTGGGGGGGAATTCTAGGGAGGTAGATTAGTTGTGGTGAGACCGACCGCCCTGGGCTCCGCTCAATTCCGACCCGCTATAGTAGTTGCGTATCAACAATAATCTACCGGGGGGGCCTCCCACGAATAGAATCTACCTCCCTGCAGGGGGGGCCCGGTAGCGAAGCGCAGGGCTCAGTGGTGAATCAGTGGTGATCTCAGTGGTGAATCAGTGGTGCAGCATCTAACTACAGAGGAGACCGACCGTCTCAGTGGTGAGACCGACCGTCTCGGTGGTGACTCAGTGGTGAATAATCCTATTCACTATTAGTTACTTGTTCCTATTCACTATAAAGCGATGGTGATGGTGATGGAATAGAGGGAGAGGGCCCCCTATCTGAACTATGTCGATTGATCTTATCAATCGAGGGTCCCATATATAGATAGGCGGTCCGCCCAGATCTCTGTCTCTACAGATGGAGTTGGGAGTTGGGAGTGCCCTATCTATCTATATGGGCAGTCTCTCGTTGGGAGTTGGGAGTGAGATCGACAGTCTCTCGTCTATCGTCCGTCTCGTCTCTCGTCTATATAGATGGGATAGAGAATGGAGTTGGGAGTTGGGATGGGAGTTTCCAATCCATGATTCTATCCAATTGGGATGGGAGTTGTACGATCCCGCTGAACACACACCCCGCGGTGCACCCATCTATCTACGGCCGGATGGTCATTACTCCCTATCCATACTCGGCACTCGCCATAGATAGGCGGCCATAGTTCATAGTTCAGGCGGCCATAGTTCATGGTTCAGGCGGAGAATCAAGCAGGGATAACGAATGGAGAATCCAATCCCCATAGAGTAGGATTGTCTTGCCAGAGATAGTAGTTCACTCCATGGGGCATAGATGGGAGGGCCCTCTCATTATAGCCGGGGAGATGGGTGCAGCGAATGTGTTTCGCCGCCAAAGAGAGTAGTTCACTCCATGGTAGGGTCTAACCGTATAGTCAATATGAAAGGCCCCTGAACTCTATCTATCCATATTGGGGGGGAGTGTCCTTCGTCCTACCGGTTTCCGGTAGTCCCCCTGCATGCAGAGATAGAGAATTCTTCCAGAAAGAGAGGAGGTAGGTGGGAGTGTCCACTGGGCCCCAACCCCAACTACTATATCGGGGGGTGGGGGGGGGGTGGGGCTTTGGTCGGTGGGGTGGGCTTAGATTTCTGAACTAGGGATAGTGACAGCTCTAGCTCCAGTTATGCATGCATGCTCGGGAGATCTATATATATAGTGGGGGCAATGGAGTGAAGCCCGAACTCTGAACCAGGGGGCCCTCGACCAGATGGAATAGATACTATAGTCGTCCCAACTTCAGGGCCTTACCTCTGCGACGATTGATGCTCGACCTTCACGGCAGGAATAGAGACGGCTCTGCATCCATCCGCCCTCACTACTATCTATAGCTCATCCGCCCCTATATTCGAGACTTCTATCGAGTTTGCCGGCCCGAGAGCACACGTCACTAGTGCCAGGGAGTGCCCAGACGCTTCACCTCTCATACAATGCACACGGGCCCCCTACAATTATAGTTGATAGCTCGATAGATTTTCTCTCGAGGGCTTAACCCCCATAGAGACTATGCACACGGCCCACTCGATAGGTATTAGATATTGTTCGAGAGAACCGTAAACCCTCATATCCGGCAAGGACACGCACGCTATACTTTTTGAGAGAGATTGGTTCTTTGACAGCTGACCCCCCAGACGGTTGCACACGCTTTACTATTCCAACCTACCCCTCACCCTAACCTTCCGAGGGTTCTAGGCAAATCGGGCCCCCCCAACAACTAATCTACCGACTACCAGCGCTTCGCGCCCACCCATATGTGCCTTAGGGGCCCTCTTCATTAATCAGCCTGCTTCCCTTTAGCTCCCCACCCAACCCCACACACGCAATTAATCTACCGACTACCATAGAATTTTAGGGGCCCGCCCTGCATTGGCAAATCCCTATATCCTCCCACTTCTATAATCTACCTCACGCCCCCTACCCTGGCCCCCTACCCTGGCCCCCGCCCCCTGGCCCCCGCCCCCTGGCCCCCTACCCTGGCCCCCTACCCTGGCGAATTGTAGGGGGCCAGGGTAGGGGGCCAGGGTAGGGGGCCAGGGTAGGGGGCGTGAGGTAGATTCTATTCGCGGGAGGCCCCCGGAGGTAGATTCTAGTTAGTTGGCCTTAGGTGGCGGTTCAAAGCGCCGGTTCAGCGGTGTTTCTCTGCAGGGCGGAATTGAGGCGAAGCCAACTAGAATTCCCCCCCACCCAAACTATAGTTCCGGGAGGGCCCCTACCATTCTAAGGTAGTTCGATAAATGGCTAGAACCCCCGGAAGATAAAGCAACGGCTAATCCCCACCCTTCTCCTATATCCGGGGGTTTGCCTAGAACCCCCGGGAATCATAGGGTAAGGCCCCGTAGGGGGGTGGTCTTGGGTCCAGAAGCGATCCTCTGATTCTGGGCCGTTGGGGTGGTTGGGGTTGGGTGAGGCCGAAGAGAAAGAATGGCGAGAAAGGCCGGGGAGGGTTTAAGGGTAGAGGCTTACTGTTCCACCCCTTTGATCTTTCGAAGGTCATTCATAATCATGTTACGTATATAATTTGTGTCCCATCTATGGGCTAAGTTGCTGTCCCATCTAAGGGCTAACTAAAGATCACAAATTCCTCCCACTTCGTTCGAGATTCGATTTCTCAGTACGGTTCGTCGAGATTGGTAACCACAATATAGGGGCTTAGGCGGCGCAGGGCGCATACGAACGTCAGTGAGAAATTGCCTCTTTAGACGCATCTCTTACATCTGTAATTCCTTGGGCATAGGGAGCAACCAGATGGTTAATACGGGGAGGCAAGCGTTCCAGTTTGTTAGCAAGCATTGGGCCGAGAGGTGTCGTCGGCGAAAAGTATTTCAATGATTCCATGAGGTGAAGGCTCCTCATGATAGAGTAGCTTCATCCTCTTTCTGTCTTCTCTCGGGACCGTTGGAGACAGCTTGAAGGAATAGAGCTGACGATCCACAGCTCCCCATGCTTGAAGGATACATGGGGAGAGTCTGCAGCAATACCGGTTCACGGACCTGGGCTAAGGCGTCACCAATCCACCACACCCTAGGTGGGCTTAACTACAGCAAAGCACCGGACTGCCGTTTCATGGGAATGAAACGCTAAGAGTATCTAACGCTCTGTTTAGGGTGTGGGGTGTTAGCAGGACCCCGCCCGGTAGCTGGAGCTATAATAAGGAGATGAGGAGCCGGGCCCCTTCCATATGTAGTTCCCGATGAACCGGTTCAGGATGGACCGAACAATCCCCCTACTATTCTAAGGGCTCTGGACAGGAGCTTGGTGGCGAGAAAGTAACCCTAATGAAACGGCAGTGGGGGAGCCGAACAATCCAACTTCTCCCCCTGAACAGTTATAGCTTTAGCAGGCCCTACTATTCTAATGGGCAGAATGCTCGACAACCCCCTTTGAGAATAGTAGGGATCTACCGACTACCTATAGAATGGTAGGGGCCCAACCCACCCGCCTTAGAATAGTAGGGCTCCCACCCACCCCTAGTTCTGGCAGCGAAGTTAACATGGATCGACCGGTTGAACGAACAACTATAGGAGGGGAATTTAATTATCGGTAGCTCCTCGTTTCCGATTAAGTTAGGGAGGGAGTAGACGACAACTAGAATAAGGGCAATCCAATGAAGGGGAGTTGGGAAAGAAAGCACAATTAATTCAGTATGGCATTAACTACCTTTATCTGGGGCTATAGCATTTGTTTAGCTTCCTTCCAACTAGTTGAATTCCATCCCCATCCAGCGCTTCGCTTTCTCGGCTTCGCCACCGACCTGAGGCCCCTTAGAACCTTAAAATAGTAGGGGGGGGGGGTCGGTCCCTTTCTCGGTCGGTAGCGAAGCGCATGGACGAAATTGATTGCCTCCCACCCCCGGACTCGTTCTAATAGAGCCGGATAGCCGAAGCCTAGAATTCCCATTAGCCGGGTCGCATCTACTGAAGCGGCTCCTTCCCACAGGGTGACACCCCCGCCCTTCCCTTCCCATCCGAAAGAAGCCGATAAAACAATAGTTGCTAACCGGTGGCACCCCCGATTCTCTTTCTTTCTCCTCGGATCTTTCGACAGTTAGAACCGAGGGTGAATGAAGCCTTCCGGATGGATTCTTGCTTGCCTCCTGAATGAAGGACCGGTTGAACCATCCAGTTATATTAGGACAGGTTCCATCCAGGACAGGAAAGAAAGAAAGAAAGCAAGCGACGTTTTAGAGCTGCTCCATCCTTCACGCAGTTAACCCAACAGGGGGTGAGGGCAAGGAGTTCAACTAGTTGGGAGGCAGGCCAATCTTCACTTCACAATCCAATCCAACCCACCATTCCGATTATCCAATTCTTCTCCGGCATCGACTAGAACTAGAAAGGTAGTTCATTCCTCTGCTCGGTCAACTGAGCTCCTTTCCTTCCGGGAGCTCGAATTCAACTATCCTCACCGGCCCTCTACCCTATTCTACTTCTTCGTGTTCGCTCATAGGACGTTCTCCTGCTCCATCCTTCACCGTCAACAATCCTCCCTACAATTTCTAGGGGCGAGAAAGGCCTTTCAACCATCAGGAGCCCCGCTGAACCGGTGGGTAATTGATTGTTTCCCTCGGTCCAGCGATTACCTGAACTGAACACCGCTATATCTCCCACCCATCCCCCTATCCTCACCCCCGGTTTGAACTACTAATGTCTGAAGGGCGATGAGAACCTAACTTTCTAGCGGTTGGCCTTTCTCACTATAGTTACCCCCTGTGGGATAAGCTGCCTTCGGAGTAACCTTCCTTTCTTGCCCATAGAATTGTAGGGGGGAGTGGAATACAGATAACATCAATCCGGTGATGGTCAGTTGAAACAAAGGATGGTCCAGCTGAAGATCTTGCCTCCCATGCTTGTCCTACCCAGCCTACACCCCCGGTTCAGGATGGCCAGAGATAGAATACCCGGTAACGAGGAGCTCCATCCTATCACCCCCAGGGAGTTAAGGAAGGGAGTTGAGTGAGGCCAATTACCCACCGGCTGAACCCCCGGAGATAGGAAGCTAGTTTCTTTAGCTCGATTCTAACGAGGGAGGTAGTTAAGGACAGGTAACAAAGGATGGTCGGATGGGCCCCAGGAGAACGACGTCCTGTAGTGGTGGGTGGGAGAAGATAGCCTCAAACTAAGCTAGACGAGCTTTGCCTTCCTTCCGGTTAGGAGGTGGTGCGTGCTGTCCATCGGTCTCCATCGGTTAGGGGCCCCAGGCAATAGAGTTCAACTATCTTCCCACTGTAGAGCATGCTTTCTGGAATACTCGTTAACTCCTCCCCATGGGGGACTATCAGCCTTCTGGAGATGGGCTAGCGAACTGCCTTCCTTTCAACCATCCATAACCGGTTCTATTCACCTTCCTTCCTGCCCCACCGACCTGCGTGAACTTCGCGACCACCAAGGGCCCCGCCTATCTCCCACGAATAGAATCTACAATTCTAATGGGGGGTGGGGGGGGGGCCGGTACCAACCCCACCGTCCCATTCGCCCTTGGTGGCCGACCCCACCATCCAAAAGGCGGACCCCACCGACCATACCCGCCTCTAGGTCGGTGGGGTCCGCCGTTACGGGTGGTGGGGTTGGTGTAGTTGCCAACGCCGACTAAACGTGTAGTTGCCGTGGTTGCCAACTCTAGTCGGGGGAACTAGAATTCCCTCCCACAACTATAGTTCAATAGGGCTACCCTTTCTACAGGGCCCTACTATAACTAGACTAGACTAAACGGCAACGCCAACTATAGTCATAGAGCGCCCTTCGGCTATATAGTGATCTCCCAGATTCTATACGTAACATGCCCAGCAACAAATAATCTACCTCACCTAAGGCCCCTTAGAATAGTAGGGGCCTCCCGCCTTCTATAATCTACCTCACGCCCCCGCCCCCTGGCCCCCTACCCTGGCCCCCGCCCCCTGGCCCCCGCCCCCTGGCCCCCGCCCCCTGGCCCCCTACAATTCGCCAGGGTAGGGGCCAGGGGCCAGGGGGCCAGGGTAGGGGGCCAGGGTAGGGGGGCCAGGGCTCCCACCCGCCCCTACTATTCTAAGGGGCCCTACGGGGGCATGCCTTCGGCAGCCGCGGGGCCCCTTAGAATAGTAGGGCCCCATAGAATTTGAGGGGCGGGTGGGGTTTGTGGCCCCTTAGAATAGTAGGGGGGTCGGTCCCGAAGGGCGGGTGGGATATAGTAGTTGTTGAATTCCATCCAGTGGGAGGCAAGACAGTAACTACATCAACTCCCTTAGAATAGTAGGGGCCCTAACCCCCGGTTCAGGATAGCCTCACGGAGCTAGAAACGTTGGAAGCTATGGCCCAAACGATATAACGTATGTAGTTACAATCCTTCGAGAAGTAATTGACTCAACTACTTTCTTCCTTCCTTCCTCCGCAAGCACAGTGCAGAAAATCAATATCCAATATCCGAGAGGCCTACCTAATTAATGGATGGAAACCCAGCACGCTCCCACCCCACCCGAGGTTACTTCCGGTTGAACTAGAGAAAGTGAGGATGTTTATCAACAATCAATCGAGGGGGACTTCCTGGTTTTCTCGTTGAACTTACTATGGAATGGAAGGGCCATAGAATTTTTAGGCCGATTAGACCAGGAGGATGCTGAGGACTACCGAGGGCTATAACTCCCACCCTCCCAGAAAGCATTTCTCATGAGGAGCCGGGTATGGAATTCAACTACCCGGCAACTAATCTTCCTCCCGGCCCCCCCTGCCCCCTACTATTCTAATGGGGTAGATTATATTCGCTTTCTCACCCCACTGAAGGCCCACGGTGCTGCCGAAGAAAGTTCTCGAACACAGCTTCCGTCTCGCACAGTAGTCTACTCCGTCTCGCATCCCTCCGTCTCGCACAGAGATGGCTTGGCTGAGTAATAGCTTGTTTGCACCTTTCTCATCGGCTCCCTTCCTTCCCTCCGAACAATCCTTCGAGAAAGCTAGATTAGTGACAATCGGTTGCCTTATTAGAGTTGTTACCTCCACCTAGATCTGTAACAATGTTCTCGTTCGTCTCGACTAATAGCTGGAGATGGGCATCTAACATTAAACGGTGTGGTTCTCACTTGAATCTGCGGAGGGTAGCCACCGAGTAGAGCCCCAGAAAGTATTCGACGTGTTAGAGGGAAGGCTGGACGGTAGTTATTCTTTCTCTTCCGACTGAGTTAGCCGGGAATCTTAGTTAGGCAGGTCAGTGGGGTCCTTCCATTAGAACTCGTTACTTCCATATCCCGACACTATCCAGTATTGTATTCTTTCCTCCCCGAGCGAGCAAATAAACTATTCTCCCGCCCACCAACCCCACCGGCCCCCCTACTATTCTAAGGGGCCTAGGGTGGGGAGAGGTAGTTGGAACCACCAACTCTTCCCTTCCTTGAACTTCTTGAACTCCCCGATCGAAGGCCTGCTGTCCATCGACATCTATTGCTTTCAACCTGCTGTTCATCCTTCCAACCTTCCTTCCGGAGGACCTTCCCGTGTTAACTTCTCTACGGGCACCTGGAATAATCCTGCTTCTCACCTTGAATAAACCCTCCTGCTTCTCTAGCTACTTCTGCATCTAACTAACTTTCCCTCCGGCCCCCCCAGGAGAAAGATCCGGTTGGGAGGAGAAAGATGGTAACAGCATAGCTGGCCCACCCCGCACCACCGGTTGCCCTCCTTATTCTAGTTACCATCCCTCCTTTTTACTTCCTTCTCGTTAGGCTCCATCCCCCACCCCCGGGTAGGAGTTACTTCCTTCCCATCCATCCACTGCCAAACAATCAATCGAGGGTGAATGAAGCCATCCAATAACTCTTCCGGATAGAAGGTTGTCAACTCGTTAGGAGGAACAATCCAACTTCTCTAGCATTAGGAGCCGGGTAACCTGAGCTGGACCATCCATCCTTGTTTATTTGTATTAGAACTCCTGCCCGTGAAAGGAAGTTATGAGAAAGGTTGAACGAACCGGGATGGGCCCCTACTATTCTATGGAGGAGGATATAGTTTAAGTTGGGCATGTTACTCCACAATTCATCTACCGACTCAAATTGAGGAACTATGATTCCCTCCCACCCACTAGCCGTTCCGGTGCCCTTAGAATAGTAGGGCCACCCAACTATGATTCCCTCCCACCCGGGAATTGATCTGGCCAGTTCGGTTGTTGACTCTACCGTCCTACACCCCCTAACCGGAGGTGTGGGAAGGGTGGCACCCTCGGATGGAAATAATAGCCATCTTGTCCTCCCATCCTACCGGGGGTGGGGGATGGAGCCATCACCGTGGGTGAAGGACGGGTAGGGGTAGGAGGGTAATGGGAGCCGCCCTTTACACCCCCGGTGAGAAAGTCTTAACCGTGGGTGGGGGATGGAGCACCCACGCTACCCTTCACCCCCTCTAACACGGAGCGGTGGGGATTCTAGTTGGACCTCGACCGTTCTCCACCCCCGCCCCCCTATTGCCAGGGTTGGGTGGGACTAGAAGCCCCGTGGCCATGTTACGTAACTAGATCGGGGTGGGAGGCAACTTCCTCTATCCTCCTAAGTTCCCATGTTACTCCACAATTCATCTACCGACTCAAATTGAGGAACTATGATTCCCTCCCACCCACTAGCCGTTCCGGTGCCCTTAGAATAGTAGGGCCACCCACCCCTATGGCGTACCGGTCAACACCAGATTATCTACGTAACATCGGATATAGAAGAACTAGTTAGGGAGGGAGTTAATTCTCCAACTATAGGTAGGAAGGCTAGGGCTCCAACTAGAAATGAACAGGCTAGGGAGGGTATTTCTCGCCAACAGAGTTCTTTCCTTCCACCCACGGGCCCTACGGGGTGAGGATGTTTCTCAGAAACATCTAGAAAGCTTTCACTCAGCCTGAACTGAGTTAACTACTATAGTTCCCCGGTGGCCCCAGGATGGAACCTTCCCTTGAGCCGGGTAACCTTTAGTTGGGTTACTCGACTGATAATTCTGGCAATCCATCTATTCAACTATATGCTATGGTTGGGGAATTCCTTCCTTCCGGCCAATCTTAACTGAACAATCCAATCTAAACTATAGAGGGTGGGTGGGGGGGCCCTCCCACCCCGCTCTAGGAGTTCTTTCATAACTAGTTGAATTCTATCCTACTATCTCGAGTTAGGCTAGCCAATAGCTACGGGGCACCAGCCAATCAAAACAAAGGATGGTCGGAGACTAGTCTTCTGGATGGAGAATCCTTCTCATGCGAGGGAGTTCACTACCTGGGGGTGAAGGATGGATTCCTGGGCCGGCGGAAATAAAGAACAATCGAACAATCCGGAGCTAGTGAGGGCTATAACTCCTCTTAACCGTCCATCGGGGCCACCCTCACTCCCACTGTCCATCCTTCACTTCCACCCTTCACCCCCTATAGTCCATCCTGCCCATTAGAATAGTAGGGCCATCCTGTAATCAATGCAGGAACCGGGTAGACTCCTTCCACCGGGGGGGGGGCTCTACTCCTCTGCCATGAACTGGAATAGCTAGCAGCCCTGTGAGTTAGGCCAACCGAGCAAGAGGAATATATGGTCGGTGAACTATGATTCCCTCCCACCCGCCCATATATAACTTAGTGAGTTAGGTTCCTCCAACCGGGGGTGCTGATTGAACCCCGCCCGGGTAACCGGATAGAAACAAGGGATCAGGATAGAGGTAACCGGATAGAAACTTTGGTTTGGATCGATCCTCCTGAAGACCAGCAGCGAGAACCAGTCACAGGGTGGCAGGCGGGGGAAGGGGCAGGCTTTGAACCTGGGGGAAGAACAATACCAGCAGCTTCATTCAACTATCCAGTAACAATCCTTCGAGAAGTAACCGGATAGAAAGAACCCCGAGCGCTTGCCTGCCTCTCACCCAATTCTCCAACTTCTTTCTCGGGCTCCAGTCAAGTTAGAGAGATATAACCGCTCCACCCCCGGTAGCTCCAACTAATCAACTCAACTAGATATATCCTTCCCTCACCCGGTGATGCTCGGATTGAATGTTAGCAGGGGTTCATCAGGAAAGAAACCAAACCGGAGGTGGAGGATGGCGAGGGGGTCTCTGAAGGATGGAAGGTAACGTTGAGGATATCCCCACGGGGTGGCTATAGCTAGTATTACGTCTAGAATCTGGTCTTCCAGAACTCCGGTGTTGACAAGGTGGCCCTCAGATGTTGACAAGGAAGGGTATATGGATGCTTTGATAGTTGGTGTTGACTACAGGCCCCACTGAAATGGCTGTAACGATGAGGTCGCTTCCATTCGACCGGATAGAAACGGATGGTAGTTGTTAACCTGCCTGATGGTTAACCTGCCTGCCTTTCCGCACCCCCGGTGGGAGTGAACATCCAGCTAAAAAGAGAATCTAGTCGTCTTGCCCGCTAGAACTCCCTCCCACCCGGGATGGTAGTCGTTTCTCACCGACCAACTGAACTGCCGGAGGAGGAGCAGTACCGGAGGAGGAGATTGTTCTACCTTCCTTTCTTCTGCATTGGCCGAGAAGTAACCTGGGTCCAACATCCTTCTGGCGGAGTAGACTAGTTTTATTTGATTGAGGGAGGGAGTATACAACTCTAATAAGAAGGGAGGGCATTGGGTTATGTTCAATGAAAGCTTTCACTCCTGAACACGGCCATAGAATTTTAGGGGGCCTGAACACGGGGTGAAGCCATTACTCGCCTACAGGGAATAGTTGAGTCAAGGAGAAAATCCTCAACTCGTTAATGAAGCGGTGTAGGCTTAGTATCCGGTGTAGGAGCTACCGATGGTCCGGTTGTCGTTAACTCGTTACTGCCTTCCGACCTTCCCTCCTTCATTGGATTGAACTAGTCTACTCCCTGGTGAACTCCCTCCCTAACTAGGAAGGAAGGAAGACTAGTCTACGACGTGTTAGAGGTAATTAGTCCAACTAGTCGGAAGGACCATCCAAACAAAATAGAAGTAGTTAGGTCCCTCGGTAATTAGTTGTATGGGTCCCTGGTGAACTCCCAACGGTAATCCCAACGGTAATGAACTAGTCTACTCCCTTCCTCCTACAGTCTAACGAGAAGGAAGTAACGAACTCCCTTCCTCCTAATTTGACTTTATTGAACTCCCTCGTTAATTAGGTCAGTGGGGCTGTAGACTAGTTAGGGAGGAAGGAAGGAAGACTAGTCTACTCCCTCCAACGGTAATGAACTAGTCTACTCCCCGGTGAACTCCCTCGTTCATTAAGTCTCCCTGGTGAACTCCCAACGGCCCCTTCAAATAGTAGGGCCCTCCCTGTTTCTTCTAGTTGTCTACTCGGTAGTCAATGAACTAGTCTACTCGGGATGGTAACAGTAGACTAATCGGAATTAAACAACTAAAATGAAGGAAGGGCAACCGGAAGGAAGGAAGGTCGATCAATCCACCGATCTAACTCTCACCGGAGGTGTGGGAGGAGCCGTCCATCCTTCACCCCCAGGTAGTTGGGCGGGTCGGTTTTCCAGTCATATGAGCGAGAAAACTGTGGCCTAGACCTCCCGGGAAATCAAGTCGAGTCACAATAATATACCTTCATCTCCAACCTCGTCTCGCAAGCGCATTAATGAACTGATTAATGGCAGTGGGGGGCCTTCCTTCCTGCTGATTGAACCGGAGCTAGATTAGTTCACCTCCCTCCCAAGGGGCCCGGGCATCCATCCGATGCATTCCGATACAGTAGGCATTGAACCGACTGAACCCCTTAGAATAGTAGGGCAAGATCTAGATATAGAGAAGATATAGATATATAGGGTCCCACCCAGCCACTAGAGTAGCGGTAGGGCCATCTTCTATACGTAACATGCCCACTACTATACTCCCCCTCCCTCCCCGGGAACAATAGGGCATTCATCACCAACCCCACCCGCTATAGTAGTTCCCACCGGCCCCTCTTCATTAATGCCGCCTGCTAGAATAAGGAGGTAGATTCTATTTGTGGGAGGCCCCCCCTGCCCCCTACTATTCTAATGGGGTAGATTATTGTTGAGGTTGGCCTTGGGTGGGAGGCCCCCCTCTATTTCCCCCCACCCACCCCGCTATAGTAGTTGCCAATATGGTCGGCGCCGAAGGCACGCCAATGAACCCCACCGACCCCCCTACTATTCTAAGGGGCCTTGGGTGGGAGGGAGGCAATAGATGAAACCGTCCACTGATGAATCTTTCTAATTGGCGGCATTCGATCGAATGCCGCCAATTAGAAAGATTCATCTTCCCGGGGAACTATGATTCCCCCCCGCTATAGTAGTTCCCCGTAGGGGGGCCCTTAGAACCTTAGAATAATAGGGGGGGGGGTTGGGCATGTTACGTATAGAATCTTGTTTGGTGTTTGGTTTGGTTCTCTCTTGCGTTCCGGAAGCCCTGGATCCCTTGACTAGATTGGGCAGGTTCTGTAACTCATTTTGACCCGCCCCTACCCCACTAACCCCCCTACCCTGCCCTTCGGGACCGACCTGAGGCCCCTTAGAATAGTAGGGCACCGACCTGAGGCCCCTTAGAATAGTAGGGGGGGCTATCCTCCCACGAATAGAATCTACCTCCCTGAACAACAATAATCTACCGACTACCAGAGAACCACTATGATTCCCTCCCGCCCGGAACTATGATTCCCCCCCACCCGCCCCCTACAATTCGCCAGGGCTCCCACCCGCCCTGCTTCGGGACCGACCCATTCGCCTTATGGTCGGTGGGGTTTGCGGTCCCGAAGGGCACCCACCGACCTCCCTATTGCCACCCACCCCGCTATAGTAGTTGCCAATATGGTCGGTGGCGTCAGCCTCTGGCCGGTGCGGCCTCCCTATTGCCACCCACCCAACGGCGGGTGGGTCGGGAATTCTAGTCGGGCCCTTCGGGACCAACCCATTCGCCTTTTCGTGGGAGTCATTAATCAGCCTGCTATTCTAAGCCTACCTTAGCCCCCCCTCCCACCCCCCATTCTAATTGAGGAAGATCCCTACTATTCGGCTGGGGAGGGGCCCGGGGGGGAATCATAGTTGGCACATATGGGTGGGCGCGAAGCGCCCCTACTATTCTAATGGGTAGATTCTAGTTAGTTGGCGAATGGGATGGTGGGGTTGGACCGGCCCATTCGCCCATAGAATTTTAGGGGGTCGGTGGGGTTTGTGGCCCCGTAGGGGGGTCGGTGGGCCCTATTGCCACCCACCCACCCCGTTGCCTGCCTTCGGCAGCCGACCATATTGCAAACCCCACTTATGCTAGCAGGCCCCTACTATTCTAAGGGGCCATTTTCAACCCCACCCGCTTGCCAATATGGTCGGCTGCCGAAGGCATGCCCCCGTAGGGCCCCTTAGAATAGTAGGGGCGGGTGGGAACGGCTAGTGGAGGTAGATTCTAGAAGGCGGGAGGCCCCCCCCCCCTCTCTATAGTTCTAGCAGGCTGATGAATTGACGAGGTAGATTCTAGTGAGTTGGCCCGGGTCGGTCCCGAAGCAGGGCGGGTGGGTGGCAATAAAGTTGTCCAACCCCACCATCCCATTCGTAAACTCTATAGCCTCCCACGAATAGAATCGGGGGGGCCAGGTCGGTCCAACCCCACCGATGAACCCATTCGTCTTAGGGCAAAAAAGCGAAGCGCTGGGTGGGAGGAGGAGGTAAAGCCCACCCCACACGAGTAGCGGGAATAGAGCTTAAGATTCCATCATTATTGCGTAGACGTACCTGCAGTTGGAAAGGCGTAGGCTGGAGTTCTTTTCGGGAAGGACTCATTGAACGAAGTGCCAATCTCCTGCAGGGTGGGGGGGAATTCTAGTTCCCCGAGGGCGGGAAAACAACTATTTCTGATTAGGGCCGCCCACCCGGCTCATTCCTCCAGTATAATGGATTGATCCACACTGGGCTATGATAAGAAGAACTCTCCACTCCTCCACGAGATGAACGCGAGGCCCCGGGCTGCGGCTATCCCTCCGGGTATGCCGGAAAAGGAGACCCCTTCCCCTTACTCCTTCCCGTTCAACTCTCTGGGAAATAGATTCCAGTTCGCTAGGTCTTGAAGCCTGCCAGTACAATTCCCCCCCACCCCGGATTCGGGTTCCCACTTGGAGATCAATCGCTTACTTTCCACCCACCCGGAACTATTGCTTCCCACCCACCCGCTTACTTTCCACCCACCCGGAACTATTGCTTCCCACCCACCCGTTATATTCAGCCGGTCCAATGCTTTCAAAATGGAAAGAATTCCTGTTACTCATATGAACGAAGTGAGGATGAGGGTATCCTTCTATGTTGTGTCTATGTTTTCTCCGTGTCGATCGGTGGTTAGGGGTGGGCCCAATCATAGCCGTGTTGTTACTCTTTCCCCGTCATTATTATTCTAGATTCCAAGAAAGCGCTTTTAGTTCAGTTCGGTAGAACGTAGGTCTCCAAAACCTGATGTCGTGGGTTCGAATCCTACAGAGCGCGTTAACAGTAGTTCATCTCTATCTATGGAACTATCCATGGAACTATCCATCCTCTATCTATCTATCTATTAAGAAGATATCTTCAACCATTCACCCCTACTATTCTAAGGCGATTGATAGGAGCTGCCGCCCCTCACTCACCGGGGCAAGAATCGAACCTCCAGTCTTCGGGTCATGGGCCGCCTGACGAGTCAATCAATTACTCCGCTAAGTACTATATTAAAGGAGATCGATAGGGAATTACTCTTCTCTTCTTCCCACCCGCTCTTAAGATATAAAGGTTGACTTGCCTCTCTCCCAACCCACTCGCAGAGAATTCAAAGCGACCCCCGGCCGGAGCCGGGAAGCAACCGCCTGCGCTTCGCGACCGACCCCCCTACTATTCGGCAGGGGCCTTAGGGGCCCTCCCACCCGAGAAAGGGCGAGTGCTCTTCCTCTCCCCCCTCCCTCGACCTAGACCTATCGATCGGCCGGCACTCGAGAAGTGGGCTATTGCCCCGCTGAAACCCGCTCCCTCGCAGACGGAACTGACCTGACGATCTTGTTCATCGAGACTCGACCACAACAATAGTAGCCGGGGCCCCTACCCCACCCCTACTCGCCAAGAGACTCGACTGACGAACTACCCCATAGAATAGTAGGGGTAAGGCCAAATGGTCGGTGCCGAAGGCATAGTCAATTAATTCGGGATTCATTAACCTGCTAGAGTAAGAGCTAGAATACGCTAGAATAAGGTGGGAGGGAATTATAGCTGGGTGGGGGGTTATGTTCGACATTCCCACCCAGCGCTTCGCGACCGACCTGAGGCCCCTTAGAATAGTAGGGGGGGCTATCCTCCCACGAATAGAATCTACCTCCCTGAACAACAATAATATACCGACGGCCCCTTGCGCTTCGCACCCGCCCTATATTCCTTAGGGCCCGACCCACCCGCCCCCTACAATTCGCCAGGGCTCCCACCCGCCCTTCGGGACCTAAGGCCAATATGGTCGGCTGCCTTCGGCAGGCCAACTCACTAGAATCTACCCATTAGAATAGTAGGGGCCAGCCGCCCCCCCCATTCTAATTGAAGATTAGTTCTATGATTCCCCCCCGGGCCCCTCCCCAGCCGAATAGTAGGGATCTTCCTCAATTAGAATGGGGGGTGGGAGGGGGGGCTAAGGTAGGCTTAGAATAGCAGGCTGATTCCTTTGCCACCTTAGAATAGTAGGGGGGGGCTCCCACTTCTAGAATCTACCTCCACTAGCCGTTCCCACCCGCTATAGTAGTTCCCCTTTGCCATAGTAGGGTGGTCGGTGGGGCCCTACTATGGCAAAGGGGGCATGCCTTCGGCAGCCGCGGGGCCCCTTTGCCATAGTAGGGCCCCATAGAATTTGAGGGGCGGGTGGGGTTTGTGGCCCCGGGAGCCATAGTAGGGGCCTGCTAGACCTTAGAATAGTAGGGGGTGGGGTTTGTTTCGGGACCGACCAAGCCCCGACGCTATAGTAGTTGCGAGTATGGTCGGGGCTTGGTCGGTCCCGAAGGGCTTGGTCGGTCCCGAAGGGGCATGGTCGGTGGGGTTTTGTTGCCTGCCGAAGGCAGCCGACCCCCCTACGGGGCAACTACTATAGCGGGTCCCGAAGGGCCGGGTGGGTGGCAATAGGGAGGTCGGTGGGGTTTGTGGTGGGGTCTGCAAATATTAGTGGGGTCCGCCTTATGTAGTAGTGGGAATAGAAGGTGCTCGGGAATAGAAGGTGCCCCTGCATGCAGGGGGGTCTGCCCTACGGCGGGTGGCGCCCAGGCCGCCCGCGTAGGGAGAGTAGGGCCCCCCCCCCACCCCTTAATAGTTGCAAAACTATTCACTATAACTATTGATTGGCGCGCCCGACCGGAGTCGAACAAACATACTGGGGAAGGGCCTTCAGGCAATACTGGGGAAGGGCCTTCAGGCAATAAGTCCTCCTGGATTGGTTCCGGGCCCTCCGTTTTTGGAGATGCATATCAGTGCTTCAGTACCAATCCACTTCTCATTCATGTTGTTCTCCATTCACGCCGATGTATTGCTCGTTCACGGGTCCGTCCGTGTCCACCAGTCAATATGGGAAGGGTGGTCCGGTTCTCGCCGATCGGATCTATGGGATTGACCAGCTGCCCTATCCATCCATCTCTATGAAAGAGGTGAGCCTGCGCGCTCCTTCTAGGCTCCAAGTAACCCTCCTCTAGGCTCCGCTGGACAGTCGTCGACGTTCCCCCCTCTGACCGTCCCTGCGATGGTTCCCTGGGATCGAATATTCCCACCTAGGTTTACGTCGCCAATTTACGATGTATTGTCGGGATTCCCCCCTACGACGCATATTCCGTCGTACAGGCGGCTGTATCGAACATGCAGATGAGAGTCTCGCCCCACCTAACTCATGAGAAAGAGACCTTTCTCGCAGCGCGACCCGGTTCTACGTCCGAAGTGCTTGTCCAAGGGCCAACTGGAATCATCACCTTTGTCATTGTATACCTTTTGCGACTAAGGAACGAACGTGACTGGCGCCCTACTCTAAACTAGACTAGACTAAACTAAACTAAACGCCAACTATCCCCTATTGCCTCCCCCCCACCCCCGTTTTTTTTTGGGGGGGGGGCCCTACAAGTTCCCCTACTATCTATAGGGCCCCCGCTTTATCTTCCGGGTGGGGGGGGAATGGTTATTGTGGGTGGTTAAGTTCTAGCCGGGATCTCGATCAAAAACAAGGAACGAACGCCGCCCTCCGGTTCATCGGGAGGGTCTAATTCCCAACCACAATTCCCCCCACTCATTTCACTTCGTGATGATGAGGGCCCGCCCGAGATTTCTCGAGGGCACTCGGGGGTGGGTGGAAGAGCGGGCTCGCCAAGAGACTCGACCACAACAATAGTATAGGGGCCCCCACCCCACCCCGGTTACGGGGATGGAATCCACTCTTAAGCGGCAGGAGAGGCTCGCCAAGAGACTCGACTGTGGCAGGCCCCCCAACTAGAATTCCCTCCCAGGATTAATGCCGCTTGCTAGCCCTTCTAATTATAGTTGAGCCCATAGAATTGTAGGGATCAGCCTGCTAGAGTAAGGAATAGTTTGTTGTTGGGTGGGAAGAAGAACATAACCCCCCTGCATAGGAACTATGATTCCCCCCCACCCTTTCTTTGGGTGGGGATTCGCCGACCCCACCATCCAAGGCGGACCCCCACTATCCGCCGGCCCCAACCCCACCGGGGCTTCGCCCACCGATGAACCGGCGGCTCCGCCCACCGCCCGAGCTTCGCTCACCGCTGAACCGGCTATGCCCAACTCACTAGAATCTACCTCCGGGGGCCTCCCACTTCTATAATCTACCCCATTAGAATAGTAGGGGGCAGGGGGGGCCGGTGGCGGAGCTTGGGTGGTGGCGAATGCCTTGGTCGGTGGGGTCCGCTCTCCTTTGGTCGGTCCCAGCTTCTAACCGACCTGGGCTCCGCCTTATTGCCTCCCACCCGCCCTGCTTCGGGGCCGACCAGGCTCCGCTCAATTCCGACCTGAGGCCCCTTAGAATAGTAGGGGGGGCTATCCTCCCACTTCTAGAATCTACCTCCCTGCAGGGGGGGCCCGGGAATGGCGAAGCGCAGGTCGGTTAGAAGCGCAGGTCGGAATTGAGGCGAAGCCCTGGTCGGTGGGGTTGGGACTGACCAAAGGCGAGTATGGTCGGTGGGTTACTTTGGTGGCCCAACTCTATAGCCTCCCACGAAAAGACGAATGGGTTGGTCCCGAAGGGCCCGACTAGAATTCCCGACCCGCCCTGCTTCGGGACCCGCTATAGTAGTTGCCCCGTAGGGGGGTCGGCTGCCTTCGGCAGGCAACAAAACCCCACCGACCATGCCCTTCGGGACCCGCTATAGTAGTTGCCAATATGGTCGGCTGCCGAAGGCAGGCCTTCATCAGGTCGGTCCCGAAACAAACCCCACCGACCCCACCCTACTATTCTAAGGGGCGCCTTGGGTGGGTATAGGCAATAGGGTGAGAAAGCCGGGGTGATAAAGTCTTCTAGCCTCTCCTACTCTAGCAGGTTAATTAATCCCGAATTAATTGACTGATTAATGACCGGTGGGGTCCGCCTTGGGAGGGGATATAGTCGGGTGGGTGGATATAGGATAACGGGTGGGAGGGGACCCGGAACTATATCCACCCTGCATCGGGGCACCTTCAACGGCATATACCTCCACCCCATTAGAATAGTAGGGAACCGGAACCCGGATAGTACTATAGTTCCCCCCCACCCGGGAGGGAATGTCGAGTTGTGGGGGGGATTAGCCGTAGTTGCCGTTGGAACTATAGTTTCCCGCCCACCCGGCTAATTCCCCTCAACTATCTCTTAGGCCCCTGCCGAATAGTAGGGGCCCGGGGGTTCGCCGACAAACCCCCGGTTATCCTATATCCACCCACCCAAGACCCCACCACCCAGGGCCCCAACCCCACCGACCTAGGCCCCAACCCCACCGACCATACCCAATAAGGAATATAGGTCGGTGAACTATGATTCCCTCCCACCCGACCATATACGCCTTACCCACCGACCGAGGCTCCGCCACCGCCCAAGCTTCGCTACCGACCAGAGGCTCCGCCACCGACCATATGTGCCTTAGAGCGCTATATCTCCCGCCCCCCCGGTGGGGTTGGTGCCGTCCTATATGCCCTAGGGCGGTGGCGAAGCTAGGGCGGTGGGCTTCGCCCGGATGGTGGGGTTGGGGCGGACCCCACCGACCATACCCGCCTGAGGATGGTGGGGTCGGCCGCTGCGGGTGGGAGGAGATAGTTGTTCTCGGGGCCTAAGAGATAGTTGAGGGGAATTCTAGTTGCCCTACGCCCACTTAATTAATCAACCTGCTAGAATAAGGAATCTTAGTTCGTCAACTAGAATTCCCAAGGCCCCTACTCTTCTATAGGTGGGATGGTCCCAAAGTCATGTAGGTCGGTACCAGGGCTTCGGTGAAGACCGGGCCCCCCCTGCAGGGAGGTAGATTAGATTCGTGGGAGGCCCCCCGGAGGTAGATTATTGTTGATACGCCTTAGGTCGGTACCAGCTTCGCACCGACCAGCCCTGCTTTCACCGGGACCGACCCCCCTACTATTCTAAGGGGCCTCAGGTCGGTCCCGGTGAAAGCAGGGCTGGTCGGTGAACTATGATTCCCTCCCACCCGGGGGGGTGGGAGATAGGCGGGGCCCTTGGGACCGTCCCATTCGCCCTTGGGACCGACCATATATTCCTTTTGCCCGGGGTTCCGAGACTCTTAAGTGGCAGGAGAGGAGAGCTCTTATCCCACCCTCCCGAAACGAGATTGATCGAGGGCACTCTTAAGCTACTCCCCCACCCCACCCCAATCTATAGCCTCCCACCCACCCCTCGCCACCTGCTGGGCCCTACGGGCCGGGAATTCTAGCTATAGAAAGGTTATTTTGATTCGTGGTTCCCGCGTTCGAATGAATCGAATAGTGCCGCCGGGCCCGGCCTCCAATCGATAAGCAGTCGGCCTTGTTTCAGTCCGAATTAGTCCCCGCCCGGGACATCGGCTTCCGCCAACAGTGAACTCCCGAGGATCGCATCCCGCGCATATTCTGCATTATAGCCTGCAACTGATTCAGCTTCCGCTTCTGGGAGATCAAGAGGAGCTCGATTAGTTTCTGCTGGACGAGGGATGGAGGACATAACCAATACGGGGAACAAGGGAATACCAAACCATATCTGCCTTTGCGCCGTGACGATCTCACTCGAATTACGAGAACCTACACGTATTAGTACGGTAATAATGATCAGACCAATAGATACTTCGTGAGAGACCATTTGAGCTGCAGATCGTGATGCCCCCGGGAAAGCATATTTCGAATACGGGGGAGTTCCAGTTCCCAACAATCAACGAGAGGTGCCCTCTATGGACCATACGAGCACGTCCTCCGTCACCCCCACCGCGCTTACGGCTCTCTACCCCAACCAAGGCCGCCCCTCCTCCTAGTTCTCCCCTACATAACTGGGCTTCGACCAACTGACTTGAACGGGTGGGTGGGAAGCAATAGTTCCGGGTGGGAGGCTCTATCACTCCCACCCAAAACCCCCCCCAGGGCCCCAACCCCACCTAAGGCACCAACCCCACCGACCAAAGGCGGGTATGGATGGTGGGGTTGGGGCCTTTGGTCGGTCCCAACCCCACTGACCATATATTCCTGTTGGAGAATATGGATGGTACCAAAGTAACCCACCGACCATACTCGCCTTTGGGTGGTGGGGTTGGGACCGACCATACCCGCCTTAGGGGCTTTCCCTCAATTCCGACCAGGGCTTCTTTATCAGGCGCTTCGCCACCGGCCCCCCCTGCCCCCTACTATTCTAATGGGGTAGATTATAGAAGTGGGAGGCCCCCGGAGGTAGATTCTTGTTGAGACGCTTCGCCACCTTTCTCTGCCTTATGGGTGGTAGCGAAGCTTGGGTGGTTAGGAGCTTGGTCGGTGGGGTCCGCCAGACCCCACCGACCATACCTAGGACCCCACCGACCAGGGCGAAGCCCACCTAAGGCGCTTCTAACCGCCCGGAAGAGCTTCGCTCACCGATGAACAGGCGCTTCGCCACCGGCCCCCCCTGCCCCCTACTATTCTAATGGGGTAGATTATAGAAGTGGGAGGCTATAGAGTTGGCTTCGCACCGACCTGCCCTAAGACAGCCTTCGGCACCCGCTATAGTAGTTGCCAATATGGTCGGCTGCCGAAGGCAGGCAACTCACTAGAATCTACCTCTAAGCAGGGGGGGGGCCTCCGCTATAGTAGTTCGCCCCGGGAGCCATAGTAGGGGGGTCGGTGGGGTTGGTCCCCGGGGTTGGACCGACCCCCCTACTATGGCAAAGGGGCCTCAGGACGGTAGGCTCCGCCTAGGACGAATGGGACGGTGGGGTTGGGACCGACCTATATGCCTTAGGGCCCCTATATTGCTCCCACCCCCCCGGTACCAAAGGCGCCCACCGACCCGAGGCCCCTTTGCCATAGTAGGGGGGGTCGGGACAGCTTCGCTACCGACCTGAGGCCCCGGCTATCCTCCCACTTCTATAATCTACCTCCCATCTCGGCTATCCTCCTAAGTTCCCAAGACGTATCCCGGCTATCCTCCCACCGAATAGAATCTACAATTCTCAATGGGGGGTGGGGGGGGGGCCGGTGGGGTTGGCGGTCCCGAAGGGCAGGTGGGGTTGGTACCGTCCTGCCCTTCGGGACCGACCGTATGGTCGGTCCCGAAGGGCTTGGTCGGTCCCGAAGGGCTGGCATTCCCGACCAGCCCTGCTTTCACCGGGACCGACCCCCCTACGGGGCCTCAGGTCGGTACAGCTTCGCTACCGACCTAAGGAATATATGGTCGGTCCCGAAGGGCAGGTGAGCGAAGCTCGGGTGGTTAGAAGCTTGGGTGGTTAGGAGCTTGGGTGGTGGCGGATGCCTTGGTCGGTGGGGTTGGTGCCTTAGGGCGGTGGGGTCTGCCGGACCCCACCGACCTCCCTATTGCCACCCACCCAAGGCCCCTTAGAATAGTAGGGTGGTCGGTGGGCCCTATTGCCACCCACCCACCCCGTTGCCTGCCGAAGGCAGCCGACCATATTGGCCTTAGGTCCCGAAGGGCAGGATGGTGGGGTCGGCCGCTGCGGGTGGGAATAAGAAGTAGTGCCGAACGCCGAATTCCCCCCCACCCGGCAATAGAAAACCCCACCCATCCCTACATAGCCCTATATCCTCCCACCAACCCCCCTACCCAGGGCCCCAACCCCACCGACCAGGGCTTCGCCCTTGGTGGTGGGCGAAGCCCTGGTGGGGTCGGCCAATGCAGGGTGGGTGGATATAGTTGTGGGAGGAAGATAAAGGCGGGCGGGCCTTGAGGGCGTTTATGTCCCTCCCCCTCGGCCTCCTCGACCTGAAGGTCGAGACCGGGGGAGTCCTCTCCCTAAGGCGTTGGCCTATCCATACTAGGGGCGGGGGAGGACTCCCCCTCTCCCTAAGGCGTTGGCCTATCTATACTAGGGGCGGGGGAGTCCTCTCCCAACTAGAGTCTAGTAGGCCGGGGTTGCCCGGGGCCCCAACCCCCATTACAGAGAGGGGGGAGAGGGGCGCCCGAAGGGGTGCATAAATGCCCATGCCCTCGGCAACCCCCTACTCTATAAAGGTAAAGGTGGGGGGGGGGCCGAGCGCCCCCTATCCATAGCCCCTACTATACTGTATAAAGGGGGGGACCCCTACCGGCGGGGGGTGGGGGGGGCACTCGACCGACGGGAGAGGAAGTCGAGGGAAGTCCTCTTCTCTTGGTCGAGCGGTTCGCTACGCTCACACCCCCTATCTATAATGGGCTATCGATCGAGAGCACCCTGCATTGGGGGCCGTTCGTCTGCGAAAAGCCGCTCCACGATGGTAGAGTCTCATCTTGCGTGTTGGCCGAAGTTGCAATAGTCACATTGAACCCTCGGATATGCTCGAAAATCTCGAAATGATCTTCTAGTTCCGGGAAGAATTCGCAAAACTCCGTCTCCATCGGGAACTGGATGGAGTTTTTCCGTATCCGGACCGGAAGGTCGTTTTCCGACATGACTGCCGAAATCTTTTCCGAGGAATTATACATCATATGCCCTCGGAGAGTGCTTCCTCGTAAAGAATCAAACATCATATGCCCGCTTCGTCGTGCGACTCCCTCTTTCCCCAATGGATTGGCCCGTTCCCGAGAGCACTCGACCCGATCGACAAAGAATCTCTGACCGCGCGGAATCTCCATAGCCAATTCTCCATTGGAACGGAATGCCTTTGGAACTACTACGATTTCACACGATCTAGGAACTCCCGTGATGTTGGCGTGATTCGGTTTTGGCAACGGATCTTGACGTAATACATTTCCGTGATGAAAATGGAGTCCATTGGGTGTGATAAACATGAGCTTGCTTCCATATCTATGATATAATGAATGAGCACTGCTATCTGCTCTGCCGTGCAGCCTACCTAAACGACTCATGACCGGCCGGTTTTACCATTAGTGGAGAGTTAGTTCGCCCGGAGGGGCTCACTGCATGCAATCACCGACAGGGAGCAGGCCCTCGATTTCTGCGAGGCACCCCATAGTTTGGATAGGTCATTTATAGGTCGAGCAACTATTTCGCCCCCACCCCCTCTCCTTTATCGCCCCCCCCACCCTGCAGGGCTACCCTTTCTCGAGGTGGGGCTAAACTAGACTAAACTAGACTGAACCAACTATAGAACCTAACCCCCACAATAACAACTAATCTACCGACTAGAATTCCCACCCGCAGCGGCCGACCCCACCATCCAAGGCCCATCTCAACAATAATCTACCGGGCCTCCCACCCCAAGGCCTATCCCTATATCTTCCCACGAATAGAATCTACCTCCACTAGAGTTCCCACCCACCCGGTCCCAACCCCACCGGGGGGGTGGGAGATAGGCGGGGCCCTTGGTGGTCCCAACCCCACTGACCAAAGGCGAGTATGGTCGGTGGGTTACTTTGCGGGCCTCCAACAATAATATACCGGGCCTCCCACCGAATAGAATCTACAATTCTCAATGGGGGGTGGGGGGGGGCCGGTGGGGTTGGGGCCCTGGGTAGGTAGGGGCCTGGGGTTCTAGCCATTTATCTGGGCGGGGGTCGGCGCCGAACCCCAGCGAATTAGCCGGGTTCCCGGGCGGGGGTTCAGTGGTTGCCAACTACTATAGTAGGTAGGGGGGGTTCAATAGGGAACTATAGAAGAGGGGGGGGGGCCCCTACTATCTAGCCGGGGGGAACTATAGAAGAGGGGGGGGGGTGGGGGGGGCTATAGAAAGCCCCCATTATAGAGAGGGGGGAGAGGGGTGGGGGGGCTCACCCCTCTCCCGATGGTCGAGTGCACCCACGGCCACGGGTGGGAGGGAATAGTGCTACCTCCCACCCTGCATTGGAAAATAGGGCGGTACCAAGGGCCCCTATATCTCCCACGAATAGAATCTACAATTCTAATGGGGGGTGGGGGGGGGGCCGGTACCAACCCCACCGACCTATTCGCCCTTGGTACCGATGAACCCATTCGCCCTTGGTGCGGCCCGGGCCCTATAATCCCCGGGCAGACCCGGGCAGGGTGGGAGGGAATCATAGTTGCAGGGGGGGTAGATGAATTGGATATAGGGATAGGCCTTGGGTGGGGAATAGTTGTTGTAGCGGTTATAGGGTTCTCAAATTGTAGCGGTAGGGGCTATAGATAGGCCTCCAAGTCTTAGTATTAGGAGAGGGGCGCCCCCACCCCTTTCTAGTTATAGTAGGGGTCCCCCCGGGGTCCTCTCCCTCCTCCCCCTCCTCGGCCTATCGGCGCATAAATGACCCCCCCCCCGCCCCTCTCCCTACGGGGTTCTATAGTTAGGTAGGGTGGATAGGCCGCCTCTCCCAGCCGGGAGAGAGCATACCCATGGATGGATAGTTGCCCTCGACTGACGTAAGGGCAGGGCCGCGCCGCACTATAGAGGTAGGGCAATAAGAAATCCCCCCCATCCCCAATGCAGGGCGATAATTCAATTGCTGCTTGCCATTGAATCTCGTGGACCCATTGAGACCGAAATTGGAAAGGGAGATGCGAACGGGGGGGAATAACCGATCGATGAAGGAACATGAAACCATTCCGTTTCGATAGAGGTACGGAAAACGATTGGGGGCGATAAAGTAGGTAAAGTGGTTGAGTTTTGCGAGCTGTTCCAACCACTGCTGGGGATTCCAAGAGCCAAACGAGAATGAATACCACACATCAGAGTCAAGATCGGGCTCCCTAGTAGAATGTTGAACCAATTCATTCCGAATCGATCAAATTGGTACGGGAGTTGTAAGATGGGAAAACTACGGAAAACACGACTGATTCTAAGAACCCGGTGACCTACCAATTGCAGAAGTGGGATTCCGGGCGAGCAATAAGTACTTGAAGGATACGATTCGAGTGTACCATCTTCTTTATCACTCCGAAAGAAAGGCTCGGGGGGAAGAGAAAACGGCGGAGGAATCCGAATCGGACCTGAATGGGAATGGCATGAAAAGTCTTTTTCAGAACCCGTGATGAAGGGCGTTACGACGATATACGAGGGAGATGGAGAAGAACTCGTGATTAGTGTGGGTAAATGGAGTAGAATCCGTTTATGGAATAGTCCAATAAAGAGTCGTCTCATTGGGAATATGGTCCGAATAATCTCGTAAGGCGTTGCGCGAACAATCCGGCAGCAGGATAGTCATTATATAGTGCCAGTTATATAGATAGGGGGCCGCCAGTGGGGGCGCGAACCAACATCCGTGATACGAGAACCAAAATCAGAATAAGCCCTACGGGGGAAGAAGATACCATGATGGGCGGCAATGATTTGATGTGAGTCAATGATTCCTTGCATCACAGGTGTTGCCGCGTCTTGAGATCGGCCATGGTTCCGCCCATTGTTTCTATAGGCCCCACCACAAGTCGCCAGAGCGGGGGTCTAACCGAACAAATGATGGTATAGCGATGAACATCGGGAGAATACTAGGCCGTCCGAAGAATCTCCATAGTCGTTCCGTGAACAATCCGGCAGCAGGATCGGACTTGTAATAGTCTCGTCAAACCGTTCCAAGGCTATCGGACCATCTCATTGAAAATTGAAGATATGGGTTTAGGTCATATGACTGTCAAACCGACCCAACGCCCCCACCCAGAGTAGAGTAGAGTAATTCGCCCGAGTCATTCTGAAGTCTTACTTTTCTTTCCGAAAGAAGTTGAGAAGGACCCCACCGACCATATTCGCCTTAACTAATCTTTCTTTTTCGTCGAACTTTTGAAACTAAACTAAAGTAAGGCGAATATGGTCGGTGGGGTCTTCGAAAGCCCTACTAAAGGCGAATATGGTCGGTGGGTAAGGCGAATATGGTCGGTGTAGTTTGCGGCAAGAAACAATTGATTGAACTTTAGTTCTTTCGTTCGATAGTTGACCGGCCAGATTCTATACGTAACATGCCAACGCCCCAGGCTCCGCCACCACCCGAGCTTCGCTCCCGACCATAAGGCGAATAGGTCGGTCCCTCTCTCGGACGGTCGCGAAGCGCAGGGCAATTCCCGGAACTAGACTATGGAACTCCTTATGCTAGCAGGCTATGCCTTCGGCACCGACCATATGGCAACTACTATAGCGGTGGGGGGGATTATAGGGTTATAGTTGCCCGGCTGATTCCCGGGGGCCCCTACTATTCATTGGGCAATCTTACCCCTGCATGCACGGATATAGCTCAAATTCCCTCCCACCCTGCATGCATGCAGGGTGGGAATTGAACATAACCCCCCACCCATCCCCACACACGAGCTATTCCTCCCACCCGTTATCCTATATCCACCCACCCGCAGCGACCCCACCACCCAAGGCGGACCCCACCAAAGGCCCCAACCCCACCGACCAAGGCATCCGCCACCACCCTGCAGAGGCACCAGGGCTTCGCCCACCACCAAGGGCCTGCCTTCGGCAGGGCCCCCCCTGCCCCCTACGGGGTAGATTCTATTCGCTTTCTCACCCTATTGCCTATACCCACCCGCTATAGTAGTTCCCCGTAGGGTGGTCGGTGGGGTTTGTGGCCCCGGTCGGCTGCCGAAGGCATGCCCCCTTAGAATAGTAGGGCTATAGCGGGTGGGGTTGGTCCCCGGGGTTGGACCGACCTGAGGCGTATCAACAATAATCTACCGACTACCAGAGAACCACGGCCCCGTAGGGGCCCTCCCCGGCTGATTCCCCCCCACCCGCCCTATTATTATGAAGGGCCTACGGGCCCACCCGCCCCCTACAATTCGCCAGGGCTCCCACCCGCCCTTCGGGACCGACCCGGGCCAACTAACTAGAATCTACCTCGTCAATTCATCAGCCTGCTAGAACTATAGAGAGGGGGGGGGGGCCTCCCGCCTTCTAGAATCTACCTCTAAGCAGGGGGGGTTGAATTCATTAGCCTGCTAGCATAAGTGGGGTTTGCGGTCCCGAAGGGCGGGTGGGAGATATAGGAGTGGCAAAATAGTTGCAAATAGGCCAGTCCCAAGGGCCCCGCCTATCTCCCACCCCCCCGGGTGGGAGGGAATCATAGTTCACCGGCCAGCCCTGCTTTCACCGGGACCGACCTGAGGCGGACCCCACCGACCTGAGGCCCCCACCGGGGGGGGTGGGAGGCCCCCCCGGGAGGTAGATTATTGTTGATACGCCTCAGGTCGGTGGGGGCCTCAGGTCGGTGGCGGAGCCGAGAAAGCAAAGCGCTGGTACCGACCTGAGGCTTATAGGGTGGGCGCGAAGCGCTGGTGGGATCTGCCGTTCCGGGAGTTCCATAGTCAGTTCCATCCCCACACACGCCCCATGCACACCCTGCTGCGGGAGGGAGGGAATTGTAGTTCATTAACCTGCTAGCCCGGGTAGATTAGTTGGAACTATAGTTCGTGGAGGTAAGAGACGATTGGGGTGTTCATGTGGGAGAGGTGGCCCTCTGAAAACATCATTCTGGCCGAGGCCTCTATATTTCTATGGCCCGGGAGGCCTATATTCCAATCCGTAAGGGAGAGGTTCCATGTTACGTATAGAATCTGGCTTCAGTTCTAGAAGGCCAAATCAACTATAGGCCGGAAGCATCTATACGTAACATGCCCCCCCTGCATGCAGGGGAACTACGGATAGATAGTTCCGGGGCCCTCCCACCCAATTCTAGTGGTGGGTGGGAGGCAATAGGGGGGGAATTCTAGTGGTGGGGGGGCCCCTACTATTCTAAAGGGCAATAGTTGCGGAGGGCCCCTACTATTCTAAGGCATTCTCACTTCCCCATTGGCTTTCCATTAGCTCCTGGATTCGGACCCAGCGAGCGCATGTATGTGTTACGCCCCCGTGGAGTCACTCGGATTGGGGGACGGGAACCTCATATACATAGCTATCTGGACTTCCAGGGTCGGATCTGGGCGGAGGGGCTTCTGGTCTGTTCAGGGTGCTCCGGACGGATGAATCTCTTTCTCCTGCTGGCATCGTATCCCAATGTGCCTTGACTTATGACGCTACCCGTGCCCCTGTCCTCTCTGCAGCCTATACCTCTGCGGGTGCTGCACTGAGTCCACTGGCACGGGATACGGATCAGGGACTAATTCTGAAACTGTATCAACTGGAACTGAGACTGATGAATCGACTGGTTCTCAGTGGACTGAATAAACAACTATGGAGCCGTAAACAACCGTTGCTAGCCCGTAGGGGCGACCTAAAGCTATAATCCGGGGGGGAGGGAGTTCTAGTTCCGGGGCCCCCTACTATATTCGAAGGTCCCGACCAGTGGGTAGTTAGCGTGGTACCGTCCATTCTCGGCTCAGTGGTAGCGGTTATATAGGTAGGGGGCTTCCATTCCTACCTTTCTCCCTTTCTCGTAGAGAAGAAAGGCTATCTCTGGCCCTATCTATATCTCGAGAAAGGTCCTTCTTGAAATCCCCCCAGGTAGATTCTATTCGCGGGAGATATAGGGGCCTTAGGTCCTGAAGTGAAGAAAGGCTATCTCCCTTCCGGAGTAATCGTACCGCAAGCGTACCCCGTTCATTCTATTCTCATACCAGATCCAGCACGTCTGAAGCAATCGTACCTACCCCACCCCACCCCAATGGGGGGGATCCTGCCCCATTCGGATCGTACCGGGATAGAGACGTAACGGATTAGAGCGGCGCCGGGTCTGATCGGAGAAGGCAATCTCCGGATAACGGGAATATTGTCCGTCCAGGGATGATACGATAGTGCGTCTATAGAGACCTGTGTGAGCAGCGTCGGTTCAATGCTTCGATAGTCGGAAGGAACGGTTTCTGCTCCGATAGGTTCATCCGATGCAAGTTCTAGAAAGTAGGGCTGGATGGGGCCTCCGAAGAGAAGCCTTCCCAAGGCCCCCCCCCCTCTTTCTATAGTTGCCTTGGGTGGTGGGGTCTTGCGGGTGGGTGGCCTTTCCTAGTTCCAACTGCCCACCCACCCGAATCTAGTGAGAAAGGCCAGCGTCAAGTCGTATCCCCACCCAGGTGAAGTAGTCGGGTAATGATCTCTTATATCCGTTCGAGAGAATGATGCTGGTGGGAGGGACTAATCTCCTACTTACTCATGTCACGTATTAATGCCAATTCTAGAGATCGATCTCATCACTTGGATTGGAAAGATCGATCTCGGCGGCGGCCCCTAAGGCCAATATGGTCGTGCCGAAGGCAGGCGATCGATCGGGCCTACTATAAGATTCTTTGTCAGTCATCCCTGCAGGAGAGGGCTATTTCTATCTATCTTTGTTGAGAAAGAAAGAAAGCTAGCGAGATTTGGAATCATAGGAGAGTCAGTGAACCTCTTGCTTTCAGTCGAGGGAAGGCAGTGCCGGTTGGTTACAACATCAAGAAATGGACATGTAGGCGCATTCGGAACACCCTGAACTTAACAAGCAGTCGAGAAAGACAGAGGCGAAGATGAATTAGCACTGCTTGGATTGGCTCCTAGAGGGGCGAGACCCGACCTGCTTCAAATAATGAACGATCGATCTACCCGCCCGAAAAGACACTCTTATGACCCGGCGGCGGGGATGAGAGCAGCTCTATTCATTCATTGCCCTCACGACGAGGAGAAATAAAGAGCAATTCGACGTTGGAGAGTGCCTTCGAAACGAACAAACAAGAGGAGGTCGCCGATATCAATGTGAAAAAGCAGCAATCAAGCTCGACCTGCCAGTTAAGGCCCAACTAGAGTTGACCACCCACCCGAACGAACCTCTTCCGCGCCTTCATTCCCACCTCAACTATATCTTCCCACCCACCCAAGCTCTTACTATTGCCTCCCACCCACCCGTCGATGAGATGTGAACCGATGGATTGAGAGTATACTTTGGAAGGAAGGAAAAGGTTCCGCCCATGGACCTTAGTAGCAGTCAATCGATAGCGGCTTTCATTCTTCTTCTTTATGCTGTTAGGCCCCCGGGGGACTCGTCATCTCAATTCGTTATGGGGGGCAACCTGGAACCGTGGTCGAAGGCACTCGTGCCGCTATCAATTCTGAACAATCGGCTCCTTCGGGCCCATGACTCACTTCCGTCCCACCCGATCTTGGCAAAGTCTGCCTTCTCCCTCTCCCCACCAGCCCTTCGGGACCTAAGGCCCCGCCTATCTCCCGCGAATAGAATCTACCTCCTTCTTCTAGCAGGCTAATTAATGAAGGGGGCCCGGTGGGGTTATAGTATCGGCTATCCTCCCACTTCTATAATCTACCTCCAAGAACTCTATAGCCTCCCGCCCCTAAAATTCTATGGGAATCTACCTCCGACTAGAATTCCCGACCCACCCGGCCCGGTCTTCACCGAAGGGCATGGTCGGTGGGTAAGGCCTGCCTTCGGCAGCCGACCCCCCTACGGGGCAACTACTATAGCGGGTGTAGTTTGCGGCAACCGGGCCCGTACACCCTTATGGTTCTTTCTCTGGGTTCATTGCCTCTCCTCGTCGACCAACCAATTGGATGGTGATCGGTTCTAATTGATGAAACATGGGCTGAAATCCCCAGTTTCGACAGATGTAGGGTATTGCAAGTGTAAGCTAAAGTGCCTTCGGAAGGAAGGAACCGAGTACCCTACGGGTATGAACATTGATTATATACGTAATATGATTGGTGGGATTTCGATGCTGGAATGAATCAATGGAACAGCATTCGTCAATCAGCCCGCTACAATAAGCAGGATTGTAACTAATCTAGCTCTATGGCCCCAACGATATAACGTATGTAATATGGATAGAACATCCTAGCCGTCCTTCACCCTCTATTCCTAGCCGTGGGATGGGTGGGAATGAAGGTCGGGGAGGAGGAACAACTGTCTTGCCCAGGAGAGCACACTTCCACTCCTAGGGGCACCGGCCAATCATTAACGTAATATCCATCCAACCAACCTTCCCATGTTAGCAGGAAAGCAATCCAACCGGCTCCAGCAGGAAAGAACAATCGAACAATCCTTCTGGTAAGATTTCTCGATAAGCTTGCCTAACTAACTTTTCCTCCCCTAACTAACTAACTTTCCCGGAGGGAGTTTCTCAACTAATCAAGGTGGGAGTTCTGGCCAACTCGACTGAAGCAGCTTTCTCCTTTCCTAACTCAACTACCGGCGGGTAATGGGACTCTATCCTTCACCTCTCTAACCTTACCCGGGGTCCGAAGAGGGTAGCTCCAGGGCTCTGTGCTCGGAGGGGAAGGGCTCATGCTGTTCCATCCTGGGGGTACTCCTTCTCAACTTCCATTCCCACCCAACCCTTTCCTACCGAAGTTAGGTTTAGTTCTGAACTGTAGACTAACCTGAACTGAACACCTGATTTACCGATAGGGCTGGAGAAACAATCTCGAATTCAACTTCCTCCTACTTTCGTTAACTCCTCCCAACTCCAAACTAGATAGTAGTTAACTACCGGGAGGGTTCTCCAGAAAATCAATGGGGTTCTCGATTCTCTACTATCCGAATTCTCATAGCCTAACTATCCGACTCCGTGTAAATGGATGGCGGGGGTGAGGACAGGTAATGACCCCCTGTAGGCGGGTGGTAACGATGGATGGATAAAAAGGATGTTTCTCACAGAAAGAAACAAGGATGGATGTTTCTCACAGAAAGAAACAAAGCGACTGGACAGAAAGAAACTTTGGATGGCCAGCAACAACCCTGACTATCCATGAGGTTACGGTATTCCCTCCCTTCCTATCTTTCCGGGCGAGACGATAGTTGGAGATGTCCCTTTCTCGCTTCCGAACTGGCTGTTAAAGAAAATACGGTTGAACGAACTAATAACCTTCCATCCATCCATCCTAAGGCCAATATGGTCGGTGGCGCCAGCCTTAGCTGGACCTTCCTTACTTCCTTTAGCTCCTCCCGGGGGTCCACCCTGTTACACCCCCGATTCCAACGTTTCTAGCTCCGGCCATCCTTTCTTTGTTTCCTGTCCAATGATAGCATGTAGTTTCTTTCTGTCTTGAATTCAACTCCCTGGGGGGACCGGATGGTAACACTTTCATCGAGAGCTCTCTATCCATCCATCCTAAGGAATATATGGTCGGGTGGGAGGGAATCATAGTTCACCGACCATATATCCTTTGTGGGGGTGTGGCCAGTTAGACATCAACTACTTTCTCGAGCGAGTTCCCCATAGAATTGTAGGGGGTTTCTTTCCATCGGCGAGTTCCCCATAGAATTGTAGGGGTTTCCACCGGCGAGTTCAACCTTTATCGAGTCCATCGGTCCAGTTCTCTTCCCCGGGCTAGCTAATTATCGCTCGATCGGGGGTGTGTGTAGGCGGGCCCTGGAAGACCTTATCTTCTCGATCCTTCCTTCCGGTTGCCCTCCTTATTAGAGTTTAGTCCCTTTGTTCATTATGCTGAGGCCGGCTGGAAACGTTAGGCTATCACTAACAACTATAAACCTCCCGGGGGGGCCTCCCACCCAAGGCGGACCCCACCGACCATGCCCTTCGGGACCGACCTCCCTATTGCCACCCACCCAAGGCGCCCCTTAGAAGAGTAGGGTGGGGTCGGTGGGGTTTGTTTCGGGACCGACCCGGGCCAACTCACTAGAATCTACCCATTAGAATAGTAGGGGCCAGCCGCCCCCCCCATTCTAATTGAAGATTAGTTCTATGATTCCCCCCCGGGCCCCTCCCCAGCCGAATAGTAGGGATCTTCCTCAATTAGAATGGGGGGTGGGAGGGGGGGCTAAGGTAGGCTTAGAATAGCAGGCTGATTCCTTTGCCACCTTAGAATAGTAGGGGGGGGCTCCCACTTCTAGAATCTACCTCCACTAGCCGTTCCCACCCGCTATAGTAGTTCCCCTTTGCCATAGTAGGGTGGTCGGTGGGGCCCTACTATGGCAAAGGGGGCATGCCTTCGGCAGCCGCGGGGCCCCTTTGCCATAGTAGGGCCCCATAGAATTTGAGGGGCGGGTGGGGTTTGTGGCCCCGGGAGCCATAGTAGGGGCCTGCTAGACCTTAGAATAGTAGGGGGTGGGGTTGGGGCAACTCTATAGCCTCCCACGAATAGAGCGAATGGGTCGGTGGGGTTATAGGCGAATAGGTCGGTCCCGAAGCAGGGCTGGGCGGTCGCGAAGCGCAGGCATATATGGTCGGTGTAGTTGCCAATGCAGGGTGGGGATTATAGTTCCGTTTCTCGGGGGAGGGATCAAGATCAACTAGTTTTTTCACACCGCCCCTACCGGGGAGGGATCACTAGTCTCTTTATTCCGAAACCGGGTGGTTTGAACGCATAACCAGGGGCGGGATAACTACCTTGCTCTCCACCGCCTTGTTTTCGCGGGATCACTAGTTTCTTTCCACCGAACCTAAGGCCAATATGGTCGGTGGCTAAGGCATATATGGTCGGTCCCGAAGCAGGGCTGGTCGGTGGGGTTCGGCTCCCCCAACCTCCCTACTCCCCCAATACTCCCTCCCACCAACCTACCTACGCATAACCAACCAAGGGGCGGGTTCACTACTTTCTTGACACTGCCCCTACCTCCGCATAACCGCATAACTAGTGAAGTGGGAAAGGGCATAGCCCCCAACCCCACCCCTACCCCTACCAACCCAACCTTCGGATACAGTTGGTCGGCCCCAGGCCATCTATCCCACCCATCCCGGGGCCAATCCCGGAACAAAGCATGTTACGTATAGATAGACTCGAGTTCAACTAGAATTCCCCCCCACCCCAGATTCTATACGTAACATGCCCACCCCCGCATCTATAGCAAGAAGATGCGGGTTGCGAGCCCCCCCTCTCTATATAATGGTCACTCGTTAACCCGAACTGAACCTTGCCCTTCTTCACCGAGAAACGAATTATAGTTGTTCCCATGCAGGGCTGGATCGAATCAACAGGTTTGCCCCTTTCCTATTATTGGTTGGGGTGGGTGGGGGGAGATAGATGGGGCCGGGTGGGAGGGAGAGGTAGCCCCGATGTTTGAGTGAGAAGTTTGGAGAGATTCCATCTGCCATACAGACAAACCTTCGTACCGCCGGACTTCCATCCACCCTGGAAAGGTGTACCATAGAAAGCGGAGAAGGAGACTGGCCTTCATTGCTTTCTATAAAGGAAGGGCGATGCGGGCAGCCTTTGACAGAAACATACATCAGCGCACTCCGTATTCTTCTGGGGATAAGAAGCACCTCGAATGCTTATTTCATTTCTTTGGCAAGCACCTGAATTCCTCCTCTGGCTGCCCTATAGATCTTTGTTGCTCCATTCCTGAGAAAGGGGTGGGCCTCTCAAACGACTTCAAGAGGGGTGGAAGCGCCTAAACTCCCAATAAAGGAAGGGCCCAACGCCATAGACTCGGTCGGGGCCCCCCCACAACAACAACAATGGCCTTTAGCCCCCCCTCTCTATAGTTCATCTACCTCCAATTAATCTACCCTCTGCCATAACTATGCCCCCCAACTAAAATTCCCTCCCCGCCCTATAGTTCCCACCCACCCGGCAATAGTTTCGGGTTGGGTGGGAAACTATAGTTCGCCTGCTAGAGTAAGCAATATTAATAACCTCTTAATTAATAAACCTGCTAGCCCGTAGGGGGCTAGCAGGTTTATTAATGGCAG
The DNA here is from genome assembly GCA_007115665.2 of Sequoiadendron giganteum. Classification (NCBI taxonomy): domain Eukaryota; kingdom Viridiplantae; phylum Streptophyta; class Pinopsida; order Cupressales; family Cupressaceae; genus Sequoiadendron; species Sequoiadendron giganteum. The sequence goes on from CM021104.1 coordinate 147,014,509, forward strand.
TGGGTTACGGGAATTAGAGTTGGTGGGTGGTCTCACTAGAATCCCCACGGGAACCCTATGATTCTGCCACTATATCCGGGTGGGAGGGAATCTATAGTTGGAGGGGGTGGGAGGATCTAGGGCTATTCCCGTGCAGAACTATTGCTTCCCACCCTACACTATATCCACCCGCCGGGCACCTTACTGTTCCCGGGGGGGAGGGATTCTAGTTGAGATAGTTGGGGGGCAATAGGATTAGGCCGTTCCGGGTGGGAAACTAGCAACGGCCCCTTGCGTGCTTCGCACCCGCTATAGCCCTACTATTCTAAGGGGGCATGCCTTCGGCAGCCGACCATATTGGCAAGCGGGTGGGGTTTGTTTCGGGACCGACGCTATAGTAGTTGCGGCGCCCGGTCGGTCCCGAAGGGGCATGGTCGGTGGGGTTTGTTTCGGGACCGACCCGGGCCAACTCACTAGAATCTACCGACTACCATAGCCCTACAACTATGATTCCCCCCCGGGCCCCTCCCCAGCCGAATAGTAGGGATCTTCCTCAATTAGAATGGGGGGTGGGAGGGGGGGCTAAGGTAGGCTTCTCCTAGCAGGCTGATTCCTTTGCCGGCCTCCCGCCTTCTAGAATCTACCTCACGCCCCCTACCCTGGCCCCCGCCCCCTGGCCCCCGCCCCCTGGCCCCCGCCCCCTGGGGTAGGGGGCCAGGGTAGGGGGGCCAGGGCTCCCACCCGCCCCTACTATTCTAAGGGGCCCTACGGGGGCATGCCTTCGGCAGCCGCGGGGCCCCTTTGCCATAGTAGGGCCCCATAGAATTTGAGGGGCGGGTGGGGTTTGTGGCCCCGGGAGCCATAGTAGGGGCCTGCTAGACCTTAGAATAGTAGGGGGTGGGGTTTGTTTCGGGACCGACCTGAGGCCCCGTAGGGGGGTCGGTCCCGAAGGGCATGGTCGGTGGGGTTTGTGGCCCCTTAGAATAGTAGGGGGGTCGGTCCCGAAGGGCAGGGGCCCTCCCAACCCGGAATAGCTCTATATCCGTGCAGGGGTTCTAGCCATCAGGGGGGGGTGGGAGGACATAGTTGGGGTTGGCTAGAACCCCAGCTAATTAGCCGTTGGGTGGGCAGGGGTGTTCATGTGGGAGGATATAGATGAGAAAGGGGGTAAGATTGCCCATAGAATAGTAGGGGCCCCCGAGAATTCTAGAACTTCTATATCCTCATGCCATAGAATAGTAGGGGCCACCCCGGTTTATGTAGTTGTTATTGTGGGGGGTCTATTTCTCCCTCCCACCCGCTAAGATTGAGGACAGAAGGAACTTGCCCAACTAATATACCCACCCACCCAACTATAGATTCCCTCCCACCCTCTGGTTTGGCAAAAACCACGGTCTCATGATCACCCCACCCCATCCGGTTACGCGGATCCGGTGTCGTGCAATTAGCAACGGGTGACGGCCAATTCCCACAAGACGAAACAACAGATTGATTCGATTCATATTACGTATGGAATGGAACAAAAAGGCCCTCTTTATCAATCGAGGGCCCCCCTACCATTCTATAGGGTCCTTTTCTCTCTAGCCTATTTGATTTGGACTCGTCGGAACGAACGAATAGAGCAGATGGTCCAACCGCAGAACTTCTTCTTTTCCATTACTTCCATGGTCGTGCCTCGTGGCACGGCAGCACCCGTACTATTGAAATGGTTCGTCGGTAGAGATGTTCCCACAGGTGTTCCTTTTTCCAGTGACACTATAATCCCTATCCCCACATCTCCCTTGCCCCCTCTAGTCTATCTACACCCCAGGGGATTCCGCTCTATGGACGGTAGAGTGTTGGTTGGAGCGAGCCGCCCTCTTCTATTACCAAACAGATCTATTGCCCACTATATCTCTCCTCCCACCCACCCCGGGGCGGGAAGCTCCCAAACTAGAGCTAAAGCATCATTTTGCTCCGTTCTCCTTCTCCACTTCCTCCTTCTCGGATTCATGGGAGACTTGTCATATCCAGAATCTTTCCGCGGTGTGCTCTGTTTACTATTCTCCCGCACCCTTCTCCTACCATATTCGAATGGGCGGTTAGCGATTGGGCCCCACCACCCCCACTACAGAGAGGGGGTCGTCGATCGCTACCGGAAAGCTCCAATGGATATGAATCTTTCGCATGGAGGAGTTTGCATTTTCATCATAGGTGTTATTTTGTCCAGCACGAGAAAGATACAGTTTACTCAACGATTGCCTTTGGGTTCCGAACTCCATATGGGGAAGGAGCGTTGTTGCTCGCGGGGTCTCGATTCTCTGCATGGACCCACTTTTCATCCCATTTGTGGGAATTTGATGATCCATAAACCGGGTTCGCTCTCGCGATTACGTATGAATGGGCATGATGAATCACTTCGTGCCATAATCGATATGTTGCCCCCTACTATTTATAACCCTACTCGTAACCCCACCGACCTGCCCTTCGGGACCGACCTATTCGTCTCATGGTCGGTCCCGAAGGGCAGGTGGGGGGCGGATCATTTTCTGAGATCGTGGTGGATAAAGAATCGCGGACATAAGAGTTTCTGGTTGACAATGTTCCCGGAAAAGAGATACTCTCTCTCCATTCGAGAAACGACGAGCACGACTAAAGCGGCTATACATACAAATCCATTGACGGATCCATATGCTCCGATTGGAACTGGAGGTTTCGAAACAGGCGGCTGGTATACCACCACGATGAAACCGCCTTCTATTCTTCGCATTCGGATAGGATTTCTGTTGGCTCCCCCGGGAGGCTTGCGCAGTTCGTTACGTCAGCTCCAGAAGGATAAGTCGCATCGGAATCGAATTCCGGTTCGTAATCGCAGAAATCATCAATCCGCAGCCCCCCCCACCGCCCAGAATGGGGCCCCCCCCACCTCTAAAGGGCCCCCCCACCAATTAATCTACCGACTATAACTCCCTCCCACCCGCTAGCAGGCTAATTAATGAAGCCCCAACCTTCTATAGTTGGGGTTCTATAGCTACACCATTCTAATTCTAAGAGGAAGAGGCCCCCGGAATACACGTAACATGCCCACCGATTCCCGTTCACTCTGTGAAAGAGAAGCCCGCGTAGTATGTCGTCTCGCGGACCCCCGGGCGGGGGATTGATGCGGATTTATGCGACACCGACACGGAAGAATAGTGGGACGGGGACGGAATAAGGGAATAGTGGGTAAGTAGTAATAGTAGGACGGAACAAGAGTGGGATAGGATCCCCACAGTAGGACTTCATAGTAGGACGGAATAATAGTGGGATAGAATCCCCACCACGGAATACATCGATCTGCCCGGAGATTCGGTCTGCCGGGGAGATTGAATCCAATGCACCGCTTCTGTTCAACAATCTGCCCCCTAGAATGAATGGTAACTGGAATGGGGAAGCGCTGCACAGCACCAGTACGAATGGGGAGGGGAAGCATCCAATGGTACTGGTACCCCCCCCCCTTGAATAGCTAGGTAGGGAGGTAGGGCTGCACAAATCCAATGATACAAATTGGTGACTGCACAAATATCTCGAATTGGCTATTTAAAAGGAAGGGATGTTGGGTGAGGTGATGGCTCTCGAACAAGATATGCATCTCGAACCGGGTCTCCAACCGGCACTTAAATTGGCCCTGCACCGGGGTGCGCTTCGCGACCTGCCCTCAATTCCGACCATGCCCTAAGACAGCCTTCGGCACCGACCATATTGGCCTTTGGTGGGGTTGGACCGACCTATTCGCCTTACCCACCGACCTCCCAACTAGAATCTACCTCACCTATAACTCCCTCCCACCCGCCACCCACCCGGCCCTTCGGGACCTAAGGCCAATATGGTCGGCTGCCTTCGGCAGGCAACTAACTAGAATCTACCGACTACCATAGCCCTACTATGGCAAAGGGGAGGGGCCCGACCCACCCGCCCCCTACAATTCGCCAGGGCTCCCACCCGCCCTTCGGGACCGCATGCCTTCGGCAGCCGACCCCCCCCCCTGGTGGCAAAGGGGCCCCTTAGAATAGTAGGGCCCCGTAGGGGCGGGTGGGGTTTGTTTCGGGACCGACGCTATAGTAGTTGCGGCGCCCGTAGGGGGGTCGGTCCCGAAGGGCTTGGTCGGTCCCGAAGGGGCATGGTCGGTGGGAACTACTATAGCGGGTGGGGTTTGTTTCGGGACCGACCTCCCAACTAGAATCTACCTCACCTATAACTCCCTCCCACCCGCCACCCACCCGGCCCTTCGGGACCGACCCGCTATAGTAGTTGCGAGTATGGTCGGTCCCGAAGGGGCATGGTCGGTGCGGTTGGTGTTGCCTGCCTTTCATCGGCAGCCGACCATATTGGCAACTACTATAGCGGGTCCCGAAGGGCATGGTCGGTGGGGTTTTGTTGCCTGCCTTTCATCGGCAGCCGACCATATTGGCAACTACTATAGCGGGTCCCGAAGCAGGGCGGTTCATTGGGAGGCATGTTACGTATAGAATCTGGCCGGTCTACTATTTGCAGACCCCACGGGGGGGGTGGGAGGATATAGAGTTCGCCCATCTCGGCTATCCTCCCACCCCAAGGCCTATCCATTTCTCTTCCTCCCACCCCCCCCGGCACCAAAGGCGAATGGGTTCATCGGTACCAAGGGCGAATAGGTCGGTGGGGTTGGTACCGATGAACCCATTCGCCCTTGGTGCCGGGGGGGTGGGATATTTGCCCTTGGTGGTGGGGTTTGCCCCAACCCCACCGGCCCCTACTATTCTAAGGCGGGTGGGTCGGGTCTAGTCGGGCCCTTCGGGACCAACCCATTCGTCTTTTCGTGGGAGTCCCTACTAAAGGCGAATTGGGTGGTGGGGTCCTAAGGAATCAGCCTGCTAGGCCCCTACTATTCTGTGGGCCTACCAGCCGCCCCCCCCCATTCTAATTGAAGATTAGTTGAGGGGGGGGGGAATCAGCCGTTGGCCCCTCCCCAGCCGAATAGTAGGGCGGCTGGTAGTCGGTAGATTCTAGTTAGTTGCCTGCCGAAGGCAGCCGACCATATTGGCCTTAGGTCCCGAAACAAACCCCACCGACCATGCCCCTTCGGGACCGACCATACTCGCCTTGGGTCGGTCCCGAAGGGCGGGTCGGTCCCGAAGGGCGGGTGGGAACGGCTAGTGGAGGTATATTCTATTTGTGGGAGGATATAGGGATAGGCCTTGGGTGGGAGGCCCGGTAGATTATTGTTGAGTTGCTCCGCCTACCGCCCTATATGCCTTATGGATGGTGGCGGAGCCTTGGTCGGTGGGGTCAAAGCTGGGTGGGGGGGAATTCTAGTGGTGGGTGGGAGGATGAAGGTTCTAATGGGGCGAGCCCGTCAACATTTTCCGAGCGAGCCCCGGAACTATTGCTTCCCACCCACCCGCCCTACTATTCTAAGGGTAGCTCTATATTGGTCAAAAACAACCTGGAGCTATCCCCCGCTCCCCCCGGGAGTGGGGCAAAGGAGGCCTCAACCTCGCCCCGCCACATCATCTGCAGCATCCGATTTACGTACATGCTGGTTGGAGGAGTTTAGCGACCCGGCTTGAATTGTTCTCGCCTCGGCATGGTTAGTGCATCGGATCGAGCCAGGTATCGACTGGTTGAGCAGTGGTTTTTCCCCAGACTGGTTCGGTGGCCTGCATATATCCTAGATCTGTGCTCTCGTCCGACCGATAGGACGAGGAGGGAAGGCCAATCGCTCACGTCATCATTCCCCAAGAGGCAACCCCTGCGCCCGCCACCCCCGACACGCCTGCCGCCCCTCTGATTCAACGGCCGGGAACCGATATCGTCCGAGGTGCCCGTAGGGCTCATGGATCTGGCAGCCCAAGGCCCGGCCTCAGTCTTCCCCAACTAGAGGTCTTGGAAGGGGAGCGAGAAAGCTTAGCAGAACTCCGCGCCGCCCCTTCTTTCTTTCTATAGTTCGCGTGGTTGAAAGCATAGAAAGCCCGGGTTCGGGGGGGGGGGGTCGGGGAACTCTAGTTGCGGGGCAGGAGGGAGTTCTTTCTGTGGGTTGATTGGAATTGTTTCTCGTTTCACTTCTATCGGGGGGGCGTGCAACAGCCTCGGACTCCCCGTATCCCGGAGCCAACGAAGATCTCCGATCCCGAGAGGAGCCGTATGAGGCGGAAGCTTCACGTACGGTTCTGAAGCCGAGCCTTTCCAGCAATGGGGCTTAGGGACCGATATGATGATTGGTTTAGGTAGGGCGGCCTACACGAACGACCCTGTAGGGATACAACTATCTATAGTTGTGCGTGAGCATGGGACCCACCCTTCCTCGAGAACGGAGAAGGGGAGCATAGCATGTCGCAAGAGCGAGGCGCCTCGCGAGCCTGATGCTTTTAGAGATGAGGAACGCGAGCGAAAGCGAGCGAGAAAGGCGAAGCCGAGTCCATTTCGGGCCACCAAACCCTGCAACCGTAGTTGCAACCGTACGTTGTAACACTCCCCGCCTTCCGAGGGTGCCTAGGGGACGGGCCAGACGCAGCAGAGGCCGGGGAGCGGATTACCCACCTAGGGGGAACAAGAGACAGACGGCCATCTCGGAGCGTATTGCGACCTACAGGCAACACCGGCGAGACCCAACACAAGGTTCTCCCTCATCATCACTTCGTTCAATGAGTGAAGGCGACCCTGATTGGGAGTCAGAGGATCCATAGTACCTGCCTACCCCGTCGATTGGAGGGACCGGGGAAGGGATCTATTCTCTGCAACTGAACGATTCGACCCTGACGATACATCCAATGCCCCGGAGGGGCTCCCCTATCGGCCGGCTATCTCTGATCGCCCTACTATGGATAGGGGCGCCCTCCCCCTCTCCCGTTGGCCGGGAGGGCCCCACTATAGAAAGGTAGGGCGCCCCTGCCTGCAGGGGGGGCAAGGCAAGAAACGAGATCAGATGGGTCAACGAACGAAGGAAGAACAGTAGAAGAAAGAGGAGTCAGAGTCAACGAGAGATAACAAGAACCTTTCTGTGTATTGGTCAACGCGGGATACGGCATTTCCTCCCACCCACCCGCCCCCTACAATTCTAAGGGCTCAGAGGTTTGCTCGAAAACGTGGATCATCGACCGACCTCCCCGGGGTCCTCCCTGTTCACTATCGGGCATATCGCATATCCGGGTGATACATCATCGATGGCTACTCCGGGTGGGAGGCCCCTACTATTCTATGGGGTTGTTGGGTGGGAATTCTAGTGAGGGCACTTAAGTCGATCCATCGGCGGTTCAAGAATACATCTCCCCTACTATCTATAGGGGCATCAATACCTGTTTTAGCATCCTTGTTTCCCGGGTATCCATCTGCCCTACTCTATAATTCCCCCCCCACCCGGACCAACCTTCCGCCAAATCGTCAGGAGCAGGATCCCCGGTACATCTTTGGTTGCTGCTGGGTCGGTCTCAAAGCTGAGGGTCCCAACCGGTACAGCACTCAGGCGTAGAGGGATCCGGGGTCTCCCACGCTAGTATCTCCCTCAAGTGATTCAAAACCTTCCGAAGAGAATATAGTTCCTCACCAAATTAATCTAACTCGAGGGCTTTCATTACTCCTCTTCCTGTCTGAAAGGAGACCCCCAACGGAGACCAACCGTGGATATCTCCACCATTAGCTCAGCTCCTTCGACGATTGGTTGACCAGTGTTGGTTCTTCCCGGTCCCACCTAGAGCATCGGCCCCGGCTCTATATCTCTGGTCCCAACCTGGACGGGAGTATCGGGTGTGGGTCCAACCGGTCGAGAACACCTGGACGAGAAAGTCCCACCTGTTGGAGAATAGCTAACGCCCGGAACTTTCTCAAATGGCGGCCCGGAACTAGAGTGAGCTGGGGTTCTAGCCGACCCCCGCCCAGAGAAATGGCTAGAACCCCCGGCCCCTTCTATCTCCCCCCACCCTGCATTGGAAAATAGGGCGGTACCAAGGGCCCCTATATCTCCCACGAATAGAATCTACAATTCTAATGGGGGGTGGGGGGGGGGCCGGTACCAACCCCACCGTCCTATTCGCCCTTGGCATTCCCGACCTATTCGAGAAGCCCGGTCCGCAAATATGAGTGGGGAGGGAATTAGGTCAAACTGCTTTTCAAATTAGGTAGGAGGTGAGGTAGGGTAGCTATAGGAGGGTAGGGCTCTATTTTATCCCCACCCTTTTCTCCCCCCCCCTATAATGGATTCTTCCTCCCCCACCCCCGGTGATTACAGGTAGTCACCCCCGGGACTCAAGGGTGGGGCGCAGGGGTAAGGAGGGAAGGAACCCGGACCCCACCACCCGAGGCTCCGCCACCACCCTAAGCTTCTAACCGACCTGAGGCTCCGCCACCGACCATGCCCTTCGGGACCGACCTATTCGCCTAACCCCACCGACCCGGCCCTTCGGGACCTAAGGCCAATATGGTCGGCTGCCTTCGGCAGGCAACAAAACCCCACCGACCCCCCCCCCTATTCTAAAGTGGGTGGCAAAGGGGCCACAAACCCCACCGACCATGCCCTTCGGGACCGACGGGGCCTCAGGTCGGTCCCGAAACAAACCCCACCCGCTATAGTAGTTCCCACCCAAACCCCACCCCCTACTATTCTAAGGTCTAGCAGGCTAATGCCATTAAGTGGGTGGGAACTCTAGTGGAGGTAGATTATAGAAGTGGGAGGCCAGGGTTCATCGGGTGGGGGGACTGCCAGGGGTTGCCACCCACCCGCCCTGCTTCGGGACCGACCCGCCCTGCTTCGGGACCGACCCGCTATAGTAGTTGCCCGGCCCGGTAGATTAGATTCGTGGGTGGCAACTACTATAGCGGGTGGCCTCCCGCCTTCTATAATCTACCCCATTAGAATAGTAGGGGGCAGGGGGGGTTGAATTCATTAGCCTGCTAGCACCTTAGAATAGTAGGGGGTGGGGTTTGTTTCGGGACCGACCATACTCGCAACTACTATAGCGGGTCGGGGCAGGTCGGTGGGGTTTGTTTCGGGACCGCCAACCGCACCGGCCAGAGGCTGACGCCACCGACCATATTGGCCTTAGGGTGGGAGGCCCCCCCCGGGAGGTCTATTCTAGTTAGTTGGGCGCCCAAGGGGTGGGTGGGTGGCAATAGGGGTGGCCTCCCACTTCTATAATCTACCTCCAAGCAGGGGGGCCCGGTGGGGTTGGCCAATATGGTCGGTGGCTAGACTCAACTAAACGCCAACTAGAGTAGGGGGGTGTTCATGGGGGGCGAGTTCTAGGTCATAGGACTGGGAAAGGAGCAACTCGACCAGCCCTTCTCTTCTATAGTGCGCATTGATTGGGATGGGAGAAAGGATGGGCCCCGGGGGTCAATTCCTGATCTGAGAAGAATTAGGCGGGGAGTCTCTCGCCTACTATCTATAGGGGCGGGAGCAAAGGATCGGAGATAACAGCGGAATAAGGAAATGATTTCGGATAAATGGCTATTCCTTTCCGAGTACCTAACACTCGCTGCTTGTAATCTAGCAGCGGAACCATGGCCCTAATCGCGGATCTCAAGACGCGGCAACACCTGTGATGCAAGGAATCATTGTTTCCCCCCCAATTCCATCGGGTGGCTATATTCTTGAAACTGATATGCCCCCTTCTTCCGAATGAGTTTAAGTGGGCGTCGCCAGTTCTCAGGTTAGTGGTGAATCTGTTGTGGGGGGGCTTTGAACCTGAAAACATAAAGAGCATGATGCGCCTCAGCTCCCTAAATAACCCTCCCGTTCCCCTGTTTCGGGATAGTCAAATAACCGATCCCATTCTACCACAAATTGTAGCTCACGGGGTTCCATGGGTGGTTCAAGGCCACACCCCTCATCTCATCTTTCCAACTGGGCGAATGTGTCGGGCGGATGAGTTCGTTCGACACGCAACTCCTGCGCAACTTTACCAGCTTAGGCTAATGGCATTGCACAGATGTGTTGGCGATGAGGCCGCCCAAAGGCGAGTTGTAAAAGCGTTTATCGACGTCATTGACCTTTAAGAACTCGTGCGAGTTCGATAGGCAATCGATATTCGAGCCTTTCATCATGTGCCTGCTCATTACTGTTGCCAGCAGCAGGGGAAAGATGGTTGGATGTAGGGGCCCTCCCTCTCAATTGAGCAATCAATTGCATAGCACGTTGGATCTCAACCCATCTCTTATCTCTTGACCTGAGTATCGGCTATCCTCCCACTTCTATAATCGGCGTATCCCGGCTATCCTCCCACCCAAGGCCTATCCCGGCTAGAAAAGAGAGTCAAAGATTTGCGAGGAGAACAGAGGTTCCCTACAATTCTATGGGGAGGGCGCCGTGACCGTAGTAACAAGAACTCAGAATAGTAGGGGGTTGGCCCCATAGAATTGTAGGGGAATAGATTCTATAAGGAGTTGGTGTGTGGCTAAGACAAGGAGTTGGTTGGTTCTAGTTGCCTGTACCGGTAATCCTTAGTGAGTTCCTCTTCTGTGGTGTAATAATATTAGTTGTTTCTGTCCTGTGGTGTGGGCTGGATGGAAGGAAGGAAGTCCACCCCTTATTAGAGTTGTTCGTTCAACCGGCTAGAATTCCCACCCACCCAAGAGCCCGGCTTCATTGGATTGTTCGGAAGGTTGTTACCCGGCCACCCAGAGGTTGTAATTGGATAGCTCTATAGTTATGGGAAAAGAGGTTGGGCCCAATAGAAACTATAGTAGGGGGGTGGGGGGGGGCACTCGACCAACGCCCTTGACCGAAGAGGCCTATAGAAACTATGGCCCTCGACCGATAGTACAACAACAGTACTCGACCATAGTTGATAGTTGTTTAGTCGACGATTAAAAGGCTCGACCAATACCATAGTTTAGGTACTCGCAGCACCGGGAGAGGCCTATAGAAACTATGGCCCTCGACCTATGGCCTATAGAAACTATGGCCCTCGACCTATCGGGCTGCCTGCCTGCCGGGCGGTAAGCACTCGACCGATTGATAGGGAGAGGGGCCTATCCATAGTAGGGCAGCCATGCATGACCTCTGATCTATGGAATATCTTGGCGAACCCCCTACTATCTACGGGGCAACAGATTTCCCCGGCTCAGAGATCGATGGGTTTCATCACTAATAGCATATCTCCGATCCTCCGCTTCGGGCCTAGCCCGCCCCTACCGGCGGCTATAACTGGCGGGGAGTCCGCTGCATTCCGACACGCATTCCGGCCCCTACCGGCGGCTATAACTGGGTGCGGGTCTCAAAGCGGCCGGCGCATGTTGGTTCGAACCCTGCCCCCCGGGGCCGGCACCTGTAGCCGGATTCTCCATCATCGAGGGGCCGGCACCTGTAGCCGGATTCTCCATCATCCCACCAGTCGGACTCCAGTTCGAAGCGCCACTACTTACTAAGCCCCCGCCCGAGATTGCTTCATATTCTTTCACTCTACTCCTGCATCCTTGGAAAATCCAATCAATTAGAAGCGGCAACAGCATAGAGCCGCCGCAAATACGTCCGGATTTGCCCATAGGGGACTATCGACCATACGGCCCCGGGTGTTCATGTGGAAGAGAAGCGGAAAGTTGGTTTGTGAATGAGAAATACCTCGCCTCGGAGCACTGCCCGCCCTGGAAGGTGCTGCAACAATAGCAGGGGCCCGCCCAACATGCGCGCAAGAAACTGGACCATGGTAAGATGCATTAGTATATCCGCGGGCAAGGCTGGTTCGAGATTGATCTCCATAATTGAGAGATCGAGCTCTGCCCGCTGGTCTTAATACGTTACATGAGTGTTTTGTTTCAGTCGGTAAGGGTCGCCCCTCTATATCTATCCGTGTTTTGGTCGGTTCCGGTTTCAAGAGCCAGCCCTACGGGGTGGGTGGGAGGAGGAGGGGTATAGTGGGCCGTTACTCCGATGGCTCTCTGTGTGGTGAAGTCGGGTGCCTACCCGGTTGGGTTCCTGGGTCTACCATCCCCGGCCCCCCCAGGTTCCATAAAGACCTCATGAACTGCATCATGAACACCCCGGGAGAAAGGCGAACCGCCGCCCAATTGTAGCTAAGATAGGCCTCCCGGGCCAACCAATTGTTAATTCATTCCTCCATTACGCCACAATAGAGTTGAAACACTTAATACTGGAGGGGGCGCGTGTGAGCAAGTGACCCACTACTGGAAATCGGCCTGCCCCCCAGCCGGGCCCCTTTCCACCTCTTTCTATCCGCTCAAGATCAATCCCTATAATGCTCAAGATCGATCTCGCCCATAGGGGCCCCGAGAACGGGTTGTTCATGTGGGTTAGGGATGGGTGGGAATTAGCCGCCCTCAATGAATCTACCGGTTCATGTGTTCATGATGCAGTTCATGAGGCCGGAGTAGAACGTACGGTGTTCATGATGCAGGGAAACTAGCCGGGAATCTGCCGTTCCCGTTGTTGTTGTTGGGTGGGAAGAAGAACATAACCCCCCGGGCACCTTCTATTCCCACATGAACAGCCCCGGACTCAAGTTGCCCGGGGTGGGAGGGCCCATCTATTCGCTGGGGTTGGTGGGGTGCTTCTTCATGACCTAACGACTTGACGTAGGGAGGTGGTGCATCAGCGGATCTAGGGACTCGGGTTCATCCGCGGGTCTTTACTCGTTCACTTCTGGATCTTTCAATTCCCACTTAATTAATCAGCTTGTTAGAGTAAGGATTAATTAGCTTGCTAGAATAGGAGCCCATAGAATTGTAGGGATCAGCCTGCTAGAGTAAGACAGCTTCCTTCAAAGGCTGCTGGTTTCATTCATGACCCCAGGGGAGGCAACAGAGAGGCGGAACACCGACCTAACGAGGACTTCACAGTTCATCTACTACTTGGAACCATTCCGGATTTGGGGCAAGGCAATCGATGAGTGAGGGATACAGCATAAGAGCTAGGGACTAGTCATCGACGGACAATAGAGGTAGGGCCTAATTTGGTTCCGGCATAGGTGAGATAGGTAGTGTGGATCATTCAATCGACCCCGGTACAACCCCACCGCCCACCCTACGGGGCCTTTGGTTTGGAAGAATCAGAGAGAGAAGGTGGTTGGGTCTCGGGGATAGTATTCCTTTCAATCGAATAGGGATGAGCGGATGGACCAGTACTTGATCACTTGCCTACTCCTTCGGCGGAAGGATGCGAGGAGTGGCCATATAATCGAGAGGCGGCCTTTCGATCGCCTCTCGATGGCCATGGTGGATTATCTTTAAATAGAGACAAATGAATGCCGTGCCCGCCTATCCGATCGGAGTAGTTCATGCGATGGATGGGTACCTCACCTGATGCCCGAGGAAGGCCCGACCATGACGGATAGGCCTTTGGATCAACCAAGCTCGCCAGTAGGAGATGGAATAGACGACTCCCCTTGCGCTTCGCACCGCCCCGGGGGGGGTAGATTAATTGGCTATAGAGTTGCCTGCCGAAGGCAGCCGACCCCCCTACGGGGCAACTACTATAGCGGGTCCCGAAGGGCAGGGCAATTCGAGATACCCCGATAGAATTGTAGGGCTCGAATCAGCTTGCTAGAATAAGAGGGGCGGGATCGGAGGGACCAGGGGTGGGTGGGAGGAGATAGAGGAGCGAAGAAGGGTGGTAATCGAACGGATCAACCGTTCTCGCGGATAGGGCATTAATGAATCAATAGTACGATCAGTGTATTCCTCCATTCCGGCATCTGAATCGGCGCGGGTCATCACCACAACTTATGTTGCTATCTCACAACCACTCCCAGCACCTAGGCATAGGGGTAGGGGTTAAAGGCACGAACTAATCTTTTCCTGGAGGGAAGGATCGGTCCGGCTCGACTGTGGCAGGAGGACCTGATGCACCCATGACTTCTCTTTCTCGACTTCTATCTCCCGCAGCAGAACCGCCCCTACTATTCTAAAGGGCAGAACCAACCAACCCAAAGCTTCTTACGTATGTGAGTTAACTAATAGCTAGCCTTTGGTGCTCCAACACAATGATATACTCCTCGGGAAGGAGAAGCTAGTTGAGTGCCTAGCCTAAACCATAAGGATTATTGGCCGATGAAGAAGACATAGTTGTTTCACTCCTCTCGCTCCTCCCTCTCCAATCAAGGCAAGGCAATCATCCGTAGCTGTTCCCTCGCCGATCAAGACCATATAGAGGTCGAGTCCCTAGTCTCTCCCTTCCCCTCCTCCTTCCGGGGAAAGGGAGATGCGGTTATAAAGGTTGAGTGCATTTCATGGCCGGCCGAGGCCCCAGATTGGGCCCGGATTGGGAAGAAATGGCCCCGGGGCCTGGGTATTCGGGCCCTTCTTTCCTGGTCGGGCCCTTCTGTCCTGGTCGGGATGGGCCCACCCGGCCGAGGGGGGGGGAAGATTAGTTCCCCGGGCCCCCAAGTGCCATATAGTTCTCTTGTCGTCTATTATCGAAGTTCTTTATATAGATCCAGCTGGACCGAAGAAAGAACCACTATCTCCTGCAGCATGAACACCCAACAACTAATCGTTGAATTCCCCCCCCACCTAACTATTATTCCCTCATGCACACCCTAGGGTGGGAGGGAGAACGCCGGTGAGGTAGATTAATTGAAGCCGGCCCCAACGCCCCTCGTACTCCTGCAGCATTAACTGCATCATGAACACCCAACTACCTCTCCCCACCCTTTGACCCCACCGACCATATTGGCCTTACCCTAAATTCCGACCTGAGGCTTGCCTTCGGCAGCCGACCCCCCTACGGGGCAACTACTATAGCGGGTCCCGAAACAAACCCCACCGACCACCCTACTATGGCAAAGGGGCAACTACTATAGCGGTGGGAGGCTAGCCGAAAGGAACGCCTCCCACCTTACAAACCCCACCGACCCCCCTACTATTCTAAGGGGCGCCTTGGGTGGGAGGCTATAGAGAGTGGGAGGCTATAGAACTTGCCGTCCTCATGAACACATGAACAGGGGGGGTGGGGATTCTAGAATTCTAGTTGAGGCATGTTACGTTACTATGGGTGGGAGTATAGTTGGGTGGGAATTGTAGCTGGCGTACCGGTCAACTAGATAATTAGTCTCATAGTAGGGGCCAGATAGGGGTGTGAATGTGTTCATTACGGATATAGTTACTTACGTAACATGCCTCAACTTGGGCAGGAAATGCACACCCTACCTTCCTTCCGGTTGCCTATAGAATAATGGGACTTCCTTCCTGCCTTCCGTAGTTGAGTGTTGTTAACTCGTTTTCTTGAACTAGTCTAGACCATCCGGCGGAATACTTTATTGTTTGGCTGGCCCCCGCCCGATGGAAATGAAAGCTCAGGTAGGCTCCTCTAAGCAGGGGTGGGTGGGGGCCAACTATATACAAAGTTCAATAAATCTAGAGCTCGAGCTACCGGGTGGGTGGGAATCATAGGGACGCTTCTTCACCCTGCAGCCCATCGAGAACCCGGGAGAAAGTAAGCGCCCGCCCCAACGATAGAACGTATGGTTGGATAGAACATCCTAGCCCCGGAGGAGTTGAGTTAGGACAGGAAACAGCTTGCTCCATCCCCCGGAGAATACGGCACTTGAACTCCCAGTCTACCACCCGCCTACACCTCCTAATCGGAACTCCCATAGAAGGATAGTAGTTCCCGGTTCAGGATGGCACGAGGAGATGCTGGTGTTGCTAGTTTGCGATGCAGCCTCGCTGGTGTTGCTAGTTCGCTCCGGTTGAACTAGTTCTTATTTCCGGCTCCGGAGGGTTTTCCCTCGTGAATTCTCTGAAAGCATGCTCCTTCACTCGGCATCAAAACAAAGCTCTGTGGGAAGGCATCAAAACAAAGGATGGATATAACGAGAAATGGAAGGCCTTCCGGAACTAATACCGTAACTATGATGGCAGCCCCGATGAACCGGGTATAGGTATCAATGGCAGCCCCGGGTATAGCAGATTAGTTTAGGTCCCTGATCAAACTCCCTGATCAGATGTCTATAATTCCCTCCCTGCAGGGTGGGGGGGAATTATAGCTTGGCTTCCTTCCTTTAGCTAGTCTCCCCGGCAGTTGAAGCTAGTCTGATTGTTGAATACTCATCCTTCAGCAAGGAAAGAAAGAACAATCGAACAATCCAACTCTACTTCCTCCAGCCGTTCCCACCCCGATGGGCTAGCCGGAGGAGATTGTTTTACATGGGCCGGAGGGTCCTATCCAATTACCCCCAACAATGCTTCAATTAATCGGGTGGGAAACTCTAGTTCCGCCGGGGGGAAAAAGAAACTATAGGTTGCCTAGTTCCGGGTGGGAGGGCCAACGTTAGAAAGCCCCCGTGTAACTACCCAACTGCCGAAGCCGCTAGAGGGGGTGTGGATAGGAAAGGAGATGGAATCCAATAACTAATCGGGGGGGAAGCTCTGCAGGGCCAATCCAAAGAGGGGGTGAGGCTAGCCTAACTTCTTTCTATCGGGGGTGAGGATGGAGGGATGAGCTCTGGAAATACAATAGAGTGAAGCTGCCTACTACATTCCTGAACTATCCATCGGAGTATCCATCGGTCCTGCCGGATGGTAACCTACCTTTTTGTTGGATGGTAACCTACCTTTTTGTTCTCTGGGCTTGCCTCACTAACTTGATACCGGAACTCACTCCTTCTCTCCCGGAACTCACAATGGCACCATCCTTCACTGCTCCAGCCTTCACCCCCTCCCACCCAGAGAGTAGTAGGACCACAACTCTCTCTGGTCTAACAACTAGTCTCCCTGAACTATAGTTCTTAATTCCCTTAGAATAGTAGGGGCCTGCTAGAACTATAGAGAGGGGGGGGTGGGGGGGATTATAGGGAATTATAGCTCGTTGAGTTCCATCCAGTTCGGAATCTTTTGCCCGGGTGATAGTGAAGCAGGACAGGAAACGAAGCAGGACAGGAAACAAAGAAAGTATTGTCCTCGGTGTAAAGCCTTAACCGTCCTACACCCACGGCAGGAAAGAAACCAATTCCTTGTCGGATGCTCCTTCACTAAACTCGACGTGTTAGAGGGCCACCGTGGGTGAGGGATGGTAGGGCCACACCTCCTCCCCATCGGCCATCATCCTGTTCGGGGGTGAGGGATGAAGAGTTGGCTGTCCTAACTCTGTCTGTGGGCTGGCCATCCTAACTTATGGGCTGGGTGCAGAGGAAGCTATCCTGCTAGTGGTAGAGCCATCCGAGGCGAAGTTCTTTCTTTCCGTTCTTTCTTTCCATCGGGATGGTCCGGTTGTCGGGATGGATACTTTCTTTAACTCTCGTTGACCTTACTTCCGATTATAGTTAGCTACCTCGTTGGGCCAAAGAAACTATAGGTGCCTAAGAACTCCAGGAAGAGTGGCACCTTCCGACTAGCCCCATTCCTTCCGACTAGTTCATTACCGCTAACCGGGGGTGGAGAGCCTAACCTGCAAAACGAGAAAATAGTTGGGAGGGATTCTTTGTCCTACCTTACCAACTCAACTATATTACGTAGATGAGCGATCGGTTGCCCGGGAATCTTAGTTTTTGAATTCCGGAGCTAGATTAGTTACAATCGTTAACACCTTCCTTCCGGATAACTCGAGAAGACATCCATCCTTCAACTCCAGGGAGTTAACTACCTTCCCATTCTCATATTCTTGACTCAACTACGGAACTTCCTTCCTCCATCACTTTCTCTAGGCACCTCCATCAACTACTTTATCAAGTTCGGCCCGGGGCATCGGTCCGCATCGATTAGGTTTGAGTGGGGCATCGGTCCAGTTCTCTGACGGTCTCTCCCTTCACCCGGAGGACAAGGAGCTATTAGGCTAACTAACTGGTTGGGAGTATCCTCCAGCCAAACTAGAAAGTCCATCCCACACCGGGGGTGAAGGAAGGGTAGGCTGAAGGTGCTCAGTCCTCAGGGGAATTATTTCGCTGATTTACGGTAATGGCACATTGGAGAGAAGAGCATCAGGTTATACTCCTTACCGACCGATCCATCCTTATTGGCCCATCCATCCTGTATTAGCTGGACCATAACTCCCTGGAGTTATCACTCGATAAAGGTGCCGAGGGCAAGGAATCTACTCTCTCGCAAAACAATACCAGCTTCACTATCCAGCCAACCGGGGCCATCGACTAGTTTTCTCTATCCCTCCACCGTTATAGAACTATCCCTCGTTTCTCATGAAGGACAATCCTACCTTTTTGTTCTCTGGGCTTGCCTGTGGGAGGAAGGGAGTTAGTTCGAGAAAGGTTGAACTAGTTGCCCTACGGGGCTGGTCCGAGCATCCGACCGTGGGCCAGATGAACTGCCTTCACCCCCAGTTCATCAAGTTTGTTTAACATCCGACCGCAAAAGACGAATAGGCCGGCCCCGAAGGGCCCGACTACCAGAGAAACATAAAGGGTGGGTGGGGGGGCCCATCCCACCCTAGGGTTGGGTGGGGATTCTAGTTCCCCGGGAGGCAAGAGAACCGGGTGAGATTCGATCAGGGGCCTCGATTTCACCAGTTGAGCTTCTCGCATCTTCATCGCGCTTCTATATCCTCCCACCCACCCCTGAGCCCAGCAAGAGAGTGAGCCCAGCAAGAAGTTCTATTAGACTATCCTATCCGTCCCTTCCCTTCAACTATCGGTCTCCATCCCTCACTAACCCCGGACAAGAAACTACATGGCCTAGCTATAGTTGCCCACCCTTCCTTCAGCAGAGCAGCTAAGGCCTCGAGCTAAAAAACTATTGGACTCTTCCCCGGTGAAGAACTACTATGGAAGGGGAATTGTTAACTCGTTACTGGAGCTACTCTTGCCTGGGGCCCTAACTTCTAATAAGGGTAGTGCCTTCCTTCCTGCTATCTATTCCTCCCATCCTATCTGCTATAGTTCCCTCCCACCCGCTTGCCCACACCTCCTCTAGAAGATAGTCTATGGGCCTCCCATCCATTTTGCTGTTCTCTTGACTGGCCTATTGTTCTCTGGTCCGTCCTTCCTGTATTCAACTCTTTGTTCTCCAGCAACCGGGGGTGTAGCAACCGGTAGAGTTCAGTCTGTTAGCAGGATAGGCCAATCCAACTTCTCTTGTTAGGTTCTCGCTCGAACAATCCAACTTCTCATTGCCGGGTAAACTAATCAACTACCGGGGGTGTTCATTCAGTGAAGGGTCCTCCCATGGATAGCCATTACAGTCTAGCTTGTTAGGCCACCTTCATGAACTCTATTTCCTTTTCTCACAGAAAATCAATAGGGAGGTGAGGGAGGTAATGAGAGCAAGTCCCATGCGAGGACCAGATTCAACTGGCTATATCCGGTAGGGCCCCGGTGAGGACAATAAACTTATGGCTATCCGGTAAACAGGAGGGGAATTCCTTCCTAACAGCCAAACAGTCCATCACACCGGTTGAACAACTATAATAGAATTCGGAGACCCCGTTACAATATTCTCGTTTCCCATCTCCCTCCGGCTACACGGGAGTTGCCCTCCTTATTATAGTAGAGTTGTTGAATTGAACAACGATTAGAGTTGTATGGGAATTCCGAAACAACCTTCCGGGGTTCCTATTGGATGTTTCTCACCCGTGGGTGGGAGGCAAGAACGAACTGCCCTATCTAGAAAGCTAAACGAACTGGAGCCGGTGAAGGATGGATAAAGGAGCCCAACTCCTATCTATAGATATTGCCGATATTGCCTGGGGTCTTAGGCCTCCCAACTATTTTAATTGCTATAATTCCCCCCCCACCCCGCTCCTCGTTGAGTTCCATCCAGCCTGTGAACTGGTTACTTCCTTCCTTCCGGCCAATGAGAGTTGAGTTGGATGGCCATCCGGGTGCCCCTCCCTGATTGATTCGGGTAGCTCCACCGCCTTCCTTCCGGAAACAAAGGATGGCTCCTCCCCAGCCCACTGCCAACATCTCTGAACTCAACGAGGAGTATCCTTGCCCTCACCCACTCTCCCTCCTGCCTTAGCTCCGGGTGGGTAGCTCCTCATCCGGGTGGGTAGCTCCAACTATAGGTAGGATACTTCCGGTTGAACCCCTGTGGGAGGAAACAACGGCATCTAGCTCCGGAAGGAATTCAACAACTATCCTTCCATTACCAACAACGGCATCTAGCTCGAGCATGTAGCTCCGGATGGATGGATTATTCAAAGGATGGATGGTCCAGCTCAAAAGAGAATCTAGTCAATGGCCAGCATCAGGCTCCCGGAAAGCAAAATAGGCTTGATCCAGTTGCTTTCCCAGCTCCAGACAAGTTCCCTGCGGGAGGGAATTATAGCTCGTTGCTTCAACCTCGCGACGTGTTAGACGGTGGCGGGGCCCTCAACGTTTCTACCGGGGGTGGAAGGGCCCATAGTTCAATTCATCTACCGGGGGTGGAAGGAAGGGCGGCTGAGCATCAGGTTATACTCCTTACCGACCGATCCATCCTTATTGGCCCATCCATTTTCTTTTCTTAGTCCCGGACAGAACTCGTCGCCCGTTCGAGCAATACCGGATGGAAGCTCGTCGAAGAGTTGGAGCTCGTCCTCACTTACCGGATGGAAACCCAGCAGAAGGAGGCCAGAAAGCAAGCAAGGCTCTCTTCCCATGCGAGGATTAGATCTATTACCGGGAACTAATCAACTAATTTGGATCCTAGAATTCCCCCCCCACCCAGACAATCAATCAAAAAGGATGGTCGGATGCTCGCTCGCTCGGACCAGAGGCAGGTGGGAGGACAGGAGATCCCCCAGGGAAACAATCCAATGAAGCCATCAACTACTTGGTAATGCTTCCTTCCTCCATCAACTACGTAACTGTTCACTCATCGTCCCTACCCTCCCATCCATTTTCTGCTATCAACGGGGCACCTGCCTTTAGAAATAATAGCTAGTCGTTGCCGGGAACAATCTCACTACCGGGAGGGGAGCAGGCTTAGCCCATGGGAGGGGAGGAGGATGGTAACAGTAGAATGGTCCTTGCCCTCACCCCCGCCACCGAGGGTGTCCTACCTCCCACAGGGGGTTAAAAAGGATGGCCGGTGGCACCCCCAGGCAATAGAGGATAGTCGTCCCATCCTCACCCCCGGGTAGGAAGGGTAATGGGAGGACCACCCATGTGGAAGGTGGAATCTGGCCCCGACTATGACGACTAATTGGGGTGGGTGGCCCTACTATTCTAAGGGCACCGGAACGGCTAGAACTAGAATCCCCCCCACCCGGGAATAGTTGGGTAATTCCCTCCCACCCTAAAATTCCCAGCCTCCATAGAATAGTAGGGGCCCCCCCACCCCCACCGCTATAGTAGTTGCCCGTAGGGGGGTCGGTGCCGAAGGCATAGCCTGCTAGAAGAAGGAATTCTAGTTCCGGGAATTAACGTTGGGAGGGAATCATAGTTAGGTGGGTGGGAGGAGAATAGGAGATTTGAGTCGGTAGATGCCATTGTTTGCGCTCATATACGTCATATAGTTACACCCTCGGATGGGACAATCGGATGGGAGGACAACTATAGATAGCAGGAAGGAAGGTGCCCGGTTGTAGAGAAGTTAACACGGGAAGGAAGGTTAGTTAGTTTGGCCACCGAGGGTGTGGTAGGAGAAAGAGTGAGAACTCCAGGGAGGGAGTGAAGGATGGAGATCAAGAAAAGATAGGACAATCTTCGATCCGAAAGAAGGATTGTTCGGACACTTCTCGAAGGAAAGGAAGGTCCGGTTACTTAATTAATCAGCCCGCTACCGTTAGAATAGTAGGGGGCCAGAAGGAGTGTTCGGCTCCGATGGATAACTAGAAAGTTAGGATTTTCTCGCATGGAAGTTGGATGGCTAATGTAATATAGCGGGGGTGAGGACAGGAGTAGAGGCTAACAGCTTCACCCGTTGGCCGGTGCTAAGTTAAGATTGGTCGGTGCTCAAATATGGAAATACAATATTCAACTTTATCACCACCCATCAGAGATGGAAATACAGACTGAGCAGAGCACCTTCCTACACCCCCGGTGTGGGGTGGGCTTTCTAGTTATTCAACTTTCTCTTTCAATCTGGCTAGTTCAGTGAAGTGCTCACAATTAAGTGAAGTTGACCCGGACCAGAGAAAATGAAAGCTCAGGTAGGCAATGCCATTGAATAGTAGGGGCCATCCGGAAGGAATTAAAACAAATCTCTATCCGGCCCAACCCCACCCGCTATAGTAGTTCCCACCGACGCTATAGAGTTGCCTGCCTTACGGCGCCGACCATATTGGCCTTAGGTCCCGAAACAAACCCCACCCGCTTGCCCCGTAGGGGGGTCGGCTGCCGAAGGCATGCCTTGGGTGGGAGGCCCCCCTCTATTTCCCCCCACCCACCCCGCTATAGTAGTTGCCCCGTAGGGGGGTCGGCTGCCGAAGGCAGGCCTTAGGTTCAATCAGCAGCTAGAACCTAACACCTAACCGGGGCCCTCCTTTAGAAGTAACAAGGTGTCCGCCCAGGGAACTATATCAGCTAGTCGTTGACCGTGGGTGAGAGGCAAGGCTTTCTATGGAGAGCGAACTAGATATCTGGTCCGGGGCGATAAACTCCTCATTTCAGGGAGCTCCTACCACATCCTCATTTCACGGCGCTCCGGTAGAGTGAACGCGACTCCTGCAATCGGATAGTTCAAGTTGTTAACCTGGGGGGAGTTCTAGCCCTAAACTAATCTGATACCTATACCCGGTTCATCGGGGCTGCCATCACAACATATAGTTCACTCATCGTTACAGCAATCATCAGGGAGTTAGCCGCCCTAGAACTGATCACCATGCCCTCAACTAAGAAAATCTCCAACTTATCTACCTTCTTCTGCACCACCGGGTAACCTTCCTTCCGACAATACCGTATACCTGGCCATGTTACGTATAGAATCTGTTTCCATCCGATTCTCTACGTAACATCTTAGGCGGGCTAGTCGATGGTAAGTTGAGTGAGATAGATGGGTTAGCAGAAGCTAGACTAATAGCTGGCTGGAAAGCACTCCACCCCCGGTTAGCATCTGAGGGTAGGAAGGAAGGATGCCCCACTGAGACCCTCCTGTTTTATTGTCTGGAAGGAATTCATTTAGAATTGGGTGAGAGGCAAGGCCGAAAAGGCGAGATCGATTCGGATGGGAGTCACGATGGAGAGGGAGGGAGTTCACCAGGGAGGTTGAGGGAATCAGCCTAAGGGTGGCCCGGTAGATTAGTATAGCTAGGCCATCCGGGTAAAGGGTGGCTGGCCCCGGGAGGGAATGTTTGACCTAACTTTCATGCTGAATTACCCATGCTTTCTCTCTAACCGGAAGGAAGACTAGTTCGTTCAACCGGTCGATCCAGTAGACGACTATCAATGAAACATGTTTATTTCCGGTTACCCGTTACCAGGGGCCCCTTATAATAGTAGGGCCTGGGGCATTCACCCTCGGTAGGCCTTCGAGCATGCTTTCATTTTCTCTGTTTCTCAACAATAGAAGGAATTCGTCTACTCCCTGCCTCCTTGAGCTGTTGTTTAGCTGTCTGGGGCCTCCGGCTATAGTTAGAACTTTCTTTCCACCGGGTAATGAAGGACGGCTTCATCCTCCCACCCACCCCTAGATGCCTAACTAGAATCGGAGGTGTGGAAGGAGCCATAGGTGAGGTAGATGCCGAACTATAATAAGGAGGGGAATTCCACAGGAAGGTAGTTCGGTTCAATCAGCAGGAAGGAAGGCAGAAGAGCTATCTACCTCCCGCAATAGGATAGACCGAGGGACCTAACTAATTAAGTAACGACAACCGGAAGTCTCGCCCATCTCCAACTATCGGAAGCTTTAGAATCCCCCCCAGGATTAATTAGCTTGCTAGAAGAGGAGAATTCATTAATTAATGCCGCCTGCCATAGAATGAGTAGGGGCCTACTGGATTAATGCCACTTGCCCCTACGGGCCCACCCCCTACTATTCTAAGGTCTAGCAGGCCCCTACTATTCTAAGGGGCCATGGCAGTGGGTGGGAACTCTAGTGGAGGTAGATTCTATTCGCGGGAGATATAGGGGCCTTGGGAAAGCAGGCTAATTAATGAAGAGGGGCCGGGTCCACCACCAGACATTTGACAGCCTTCCTTTCTGGTCCCCCGCTCCGAGAGAGCCTTCCTTTATGTCGAGTGCACCAACAGACATTTTCTATACAGCCCCAGATAGCCTTCCTTTCTGGTCCCCCGCGGATAGGGTAGATAGGGCCGAGATAGCCTTTCTTCAGATAGCCTTCCCAGCAGCAGGAGCGAGGGACAGAAACCAACAGCGAGGGAGAGAAACCAACCTTCTTCTCCCAACCGTGGAACTTGATCTTGATGAAGCAATTATGCTGATCTTAATGAAGCAATTATAAGTAATATAGGTCGGTGGGGTTGGCGAATATGGGTGGTGGCGGATGCCTTGGTCGGTGGGGTCCTAGGTATGGTCGGTGGGCCAATTTCTATACGTAACATGGTTGGGGGTGGGGAAGCCTGGGCGGTGGGCGAAGCCCTGGTGGTGGGCGAAGCCCTGGTGGTGGGGTCCTAGGAATGGTCGGTGGGTAAGGCATCCGGTGGAAAGAATTGATGTCCGTTTTTCCGGTGTGACCAGGTGCCTCGCTAATAAGGAGTTCCTAGATTCTTCCTTCGTATATCACCACCTGTACCTTGTTGTTTCGCCGTAAAGAAATAAAGTTGTCTGGCTTTTGTGTGACCAGGTGACTCGCTTCAAAGTATCAACTATATTGTTAAAACGTATCTCACCACCTGTACCTTGTTGTTACGCCGTAAAGAAATAAAGTTGTCCTTTGTCGGTGTGACCAGGTGACTCGCTTAGAAGTATCAACTATATTCTTCAACGTATCCCACCACCTGTACCTTGTTCCGTCCGTTCAGAAAGAATGGTTGTCCCTTCGTTCCTTCCTTTCCTCAACCTTCGGTTAAGAAAGAATGCTTGTCTTAGAGCGTTGTGACCAGGCGACTCGCTCAGAATTCGAACCTAGATTCTTCTCCTACGTCTCTCACCGCCTGAGCCTTCTGTTTAAGAAAGAATGGTTGTTGTTCCTGTCTCCCCACCTTCCAACCACCGATGGAGTGTACCCTCCGGGTTGTTCCATCCCTCCTGCCTTCCCACCTTTCAACCACCGATGGAGTGTACCCTTCGGGTTCCGTTCCATCCCCGAGGCCCAATACATCACCCCGCTAGGGGGGTATTGGATAGGCCGAGGTACTTTCCTCCTCCTTGTCCTTCGTTCGCTCCGTCCTAACCGCCCCTACCTTCGTCTTTCCGTCCTAACCGTCTCTTCGCCTAACGGTCCTTCCTTCGCCTTTCCGTCCTAACCGTCTCTTCGCGTTTCTGTCCTTCCTTGGCCTTTCCGTCCGGGTCGGAAGGCGAAGGAAGGCCGGGGTAAGGGTCGGAAGTCGAAGGTAGGGTCGGAAGGCGAATACGGCCGGAAAGGCGAATTAGGACTAGGCCGGAAAGGCGAAAGGTAAGGGTCGGAAGGCGAATACGGCCGGAAAGGCGAATACGGCCGGAAAGGCGAAGGTAGGGTGGGAAGGCGAATTTCGGTCCTAACGGTCTGTTCGCCTTTCCGTCCTTGGTTGGCCTTTCCGCCCCGGTCGGAAGGCGAAGGTAGGTTCGGAAGGCGGACAAGGCGAAGGGAGGAGCGGCCCTTGGGTTGGTCGGTGTCGGTGGGCGACTCGCTGTTGGTGGGGTTGGTTCCTCGGTTGTTGTCGGCTGCCTTGGTCAGTGGGTTTTTCCCGGCGCCCGTAGGGGGGTCGGTCCCGAAACAAACCCCACCGACCCCCCTACTATTCTAAGGGGCCTTGGGTGGTAGGGATATTACGTATAGAATCGGTAATTAGAGTTCCATCGGGAGCACACAAACACACACCCATCTCCCCGGGAATTCTAGAGTGATAATCTGTGCTGATACCATTAGTGGGGGTGATAATCTGTGCTGATACCATTAGTGGGGATTAGGAGTGGGGGGCCCCTACCTAATTCATTGATCGTAGGAATCCTGGGGAACCGCCCTACTATTCGTTAGAATAGTAGGGGCAATAAGGTACTAATTGACTTGCCCATCATTGCTTGAAAGGAGGCCCACCGCCCATTCCTCCCTCCCCACCCGCCACTCCTTTCATGTCTGGGGGCAAGCCCCCGATGCAGTGGCGAGGGCCTCGGCACGCCGCTATTACACGATCCGACTGCACACGATATTTCTTTCTTGATATGTCCGCTATCTCGAACTCCTTCAGCGGGTTCTCCAACTATAGAAAGTTGGGGGGGCACTTGCTTCGCATCAGGTTCATAACTCTATCGCAGGTAGCTTCTGAAGTGGCAGAAGCTACCTGCACTCTTATCTATCTGTCTGGTTCTTTGTGATTATCCACGAAGTCGATTAAACCGGACCTGAATACCAATACCTTCGGGTGGGAGGCCCCTACTATTCTAAGGGGGTTGCGGTGGGTGGCGGACGCATCCGGCCGGATCGCTTCATGCATATCGTATGTACACCTGATATGAGGTCTTGTACGCGTGCTCCGTGTCTAGATAGTCCAGATCTTCACTTGTAAGGGGTCCGAGCTTTCTAAGCTCTATGCTGTTGGGGGACTCGGCAAGGGTCTTACCACCATTGACTATGTGTAAGTCTCTCGAGTACTCCGGGATGATCTTCCGCGCCGAGGATTTGTGCTTGTGGGCAGGGGTGAATATAGCGGACCAGCGGATCTGGTAGTCGACAATCGTTCGGACTTGATAGAAGTTGTCGCGGCACCTATAGTGGGACAGGGGACTTATCGCGACGCCCGCGAACCGATTGACGATGTCTTCGTCGCCGACGTTCGTCAAGCAGGCCACGTGGGTCGGCCAGGCTCTTCTCCGGCTAATGATACCTCGATCTCGAAGCCTTTGGAGTATC
Organism: Sequoiadendron giganteum; assembly: GCA_007115665.2. Classification (NCBI taxonomy): domain Eukaryota; kingdom Viridiplantae; phylum Streptophyta; class Pinopsida; order Cupressales; family Cupressaceae; genus Sequoiadendron; species Sequoiadendron giganteum. The sequence continues at coordinate 147,041,251 of CM021104.1, forward strand.
TTTCTAACAGGCGCCTTGATCCGGGTTTTGCTGGATTCCTGATGGGCCGATTTGCCCGCTGTTAGTTCGCTGCCGCTCACTGCACTTCGTGAATGAGATCGACCGATAGGGCCCCTACTATCTATAGGCCAGCGGGAGAGCACTCGACCGGTAGGGCATTTATGCTCTCGATCGATAGGTCGAGGCACCCCTATTGAAAGAAAGGCGCCCCCTCTGGGGCCCCTACTATCTATAGGCCATCGGGAAAGCACTCGTCCGATAGAACTATCCAGACTATAACTATAGTAGGGGGGGTGGGGGGGGCGCTCTCGACCGCCTCTAGGGTTGGGCCTCCCTTTATATAGTAGGGCCCTTTCTATAGCTATAATTCCCCCCCCACAACTATTAAGCCCTCCCACCCAACTATCCGAACTATCCATATCCAACCTGTCTATAGTGGGGGGCGACACCCCTTCTATAGATAGGGCGATAGGTCGAGGAGGGAGAGGGCCGACCGGGCCTGACGTGGATCGATGCCCGACTCGCCGTTGGTCGAGCAGTCGAGTGAGCTGCTCGCTGCGACGACAAAGCCGTTGGATCGGGATACTCCTTCCTAGGTCCTCCAACTTGGAATGGATGGCGGAGCGTAGGTGGGAAGCTGTGAGATGGATACGGTGCTTCGCCCTCCGGCGCTTCTCCAGCTCTCGCCAAGAATTAGAATTGGGCCTTTGGGCGGTCGAGTGCCGACTATAGAGAGTCGCCCCTTCCCGAATGACCGTACCGGGGAATTCTACCGTACTCCGTGCGGCTATGGTTGTGAATCCCGCGGAGCCGTTCAGGCCGGATTGTAGGAAGTGGGTGATACGTTTCTGGATTCCTCTCAGGAGCTCTACGGTACCCACGATTCCCGGTGAGAAGTCGTCGGCATATCGCGCGTAACGAATCCTAATTCCTTCGGGCCCCCCACTATTAATTCCCCCCCCACAACTATTAAGCCCTCCCACCCAACTATCCAAACTATCCATAGCCACCCTACCTCCATATTGCGGGGGGGGGCCATCTATAGCCCGGGTGGGTGGGGGATATTGCGGGGGCTCTCGACCGCCCCCGCCCCCAATGCAATATAGGGGTAGGGGGCCTCCGCCTCCGCCTCTAAAGATAGGGGTAGGGGGAGGGGTGGGGGTAGGGGGGGTGGGTTGGGTTTGGTTGGGTCGAGGAGATCGAGGGCAACTATCCGAACTATCCAGATCTAACCTGCCTCTCCTCCTCCCACCCGAGGCCCCTGAGAATAGTAGGGGGGTAGGGGGGTTGGTGGGGGGCGGCACCCCTAGGGCGATAGGGAGAGGGGTGAGCGATAGCGAACCACTCGATTGAGAAATCAATCGAGGGCCCCCTATGGGGCACTCGACCGACGACTTAATCTCCCAACTATAGTTCCCACCAAGGGCCCCTATATCTCCCACCCCCCCGGTACCAAGGGCCCCTATATCTCCCACCCCCCCGAAACTATTGCCTCCCGCCCACCCCTTGGTACCGTCCCATTCGCCCTTGGCATTCCCGGGGGGGTGGGAGATATAGGGTTTGCCTCGGGTGGGAACTATAGGCGGATTATAGTGGGTGAACGGAGCGTAATTCAAAAATAGTGAACCACTCTTCTGCTGCAGAAATCGAGGGCCTTTAGGGCCACTATCCACCCTATCCATAGTAGGGGGCACCCCCCACCTCTCTATAATAGCTATAGATAGGGCGATAGATCGAGGGACCCCTATTGAAAGAAAGGCGCCCCCTCTTCTAATACTGGGGCCCCTACTATCTATAGGCCAGCGGGAGAGCACTCGACCGACAGGTCGAGGGCAACTATCCAAACTATCCACCCCCCCACTATAGAAAGGGCTATAGAAGGGGGGGGTGGGGGGCGGCACCCCTTCTATAGATAGGGCGATAGGACGAGGAGGTCGAGGAGTGAGCGTAGCGAACCGCTCTCCCTGTCGGTCGAGGTCCTTCGGACCCTCGTCCTCCCAAGCCCCAAGATTAGGAGAGGGGGGAGAGGGTCGGACGAGCGGTTCGCTATCGCTCACTCCCTCGATTTTTGCAAGCAAAAATGCGAGTGCCTCACGTCGTCGGTTGAGTTCCCGGTCGAGGGCCTTACGTCGATTGAGTGCATATCGGTCATCGGGATGGTCACTAGGAACCAATTTGGTGATCTGAACAATCGGAATTTCGTGCTTCTGTTGGATCCTCTCTATCTCCTGATCGAGCTTGTGGAGGTAGATGTTGCCCAGTAGGGCCGAGAGTAGGACGGAGGAAGGGCGGCGACCTATCCCTCTCTCCCTATCGGTCGAGGGTCCTCGATCTCCTCTCCCTACCGGTCGAGAGCCCCCCCCCACTATAGAAAGGGTGGATAGGGGCCCTCCCCCTCGTCCTCCTCGACCGCAATATAGGGGTAGGGGGCCTCCGCCTCCGCCTCTAAAGATAGGGGTAGGGGTAGGGGTGGGGGTGGGGGTGGGGGTAGGGGTGGGGGGTCGAGTGCTCTCCCGGCCTATAGATAGTAGGGGCCCCGCCCCCACTATAGATAGGTTGGATAGGGGTCCTCGTTTATGGATGGGGCGAAAGAACAAACTATTCTTTCCCGCCCCCCCATCGATCTCTTCCTTCAGGATTGGGATGAGTCGATGTCGGTCGATGGTGTGGAAACACTTGCTGATGCCGAATTCCAAGAACCAATTCGAATAGCCCCACTCTTTTCTAATCCGTATTAGGGCCGAGTGGCAGCCTCGACCCGGGCGGAAGTGCGATGTGTCCAGAAACTCGGGATCGTAAATGGATTCGGGTACCGCTCTCATCGCCCTTTTCATTATCTTCTCTATCGGTACTACTACTGTGAGCGGTCGGGACTTACCATTTGGAGTCGTCATGAGAGCGAGTGATTTGGAAAGGGGAGAGAGCAAGGCTCGTTTTTTGCTCCGACCCGACTATCCGCCCTACTATAGATAGTTTGGGCCATAGCCAGCCCCCCTACTCTAGTGCCGGGGCCCGGAACTAGACTATTCCCTCCTTATGCTAGCAGGCTAATTAATGAAGTGGGGCGCCGGCCGCCAGGGCCCTACGGGGAGAAGATGAAATGCCCTAGTGGGAATGGGGACTAATGAATGAAGAAAGGGGTGCGTGCTATGATCTCAGCCGCTCCCCGCTATCAGCTATGATCTCAACGTAACAATATTGAGCAGCCCGCCTAAGATCCCCCCCACCCGCAGCGACCCCACCACCCTCTCGACCCCACCGCCCTAGGCGGGCCTCCAACAATAATATACCGGGCCTCCCACTTCTAGAATCTACCGACTACCATAGCCCTACGGGGAGGGGCTTAATTAATTAGCCTGCTAGCGGGTGGGAGGGAGTTCTAGTCGGTAGATTAGTTGGTGGGAGGGAATCATAGTTCCCGGGAATGGCGAAGCGCAGGTTCATCGGTGGGGTTGGGACCATCCAAGGCATCCGCCACCGGCCCCCTTCATTAATTAGCCTGCTAGAATAAGGAGGTAGATTATAGAAGTGGGAGGCCCCCGGAGGTAGATTCTAGTGAGTTGCCCCAACCCCACCGGCCCCCCCCCACCCCCCATTAGTAATTGTAGATTATAGAGGGTGGGAGGCCCGGTATATTCTAGTGAGTTGGGCGAGTATGGTCGGTGGGTAAGGCACATATGGTCGGTGAGCGAAGCTCTGGTGGGGTCCGCAAACCCCACCATCCTGCATAGGCAGACCCCACCGCCCTATTTGCCTTAGGGTGGGGGGGCCACCAACCCTTAGTTGGCCAGCCTTCGGCACCCGCCCCTACTCGGCCCTACTATTCTAAGGGGCCCCTTTGCCACCAGGGGGGGGGGTCGGCTGCCTTCGGCAGGCCCCCTTAGAATAGTAGGGACTAGAATCTACCCCATTAGAATAGTAGGGGGCAGGGGGGGGCCTCCGCCCCTAAAATTCTATGGGGCCCTACGGGGCGCCCCGGGAGCCCCCACTTTAGAATAGGGGGGGGGGTCGGTACCAACCCCACTATCCCATTCGCCCTTGGTCCCCGGGGTTGGACCGGCCCATTCGCCCATAGAATTTTAGGGGGTCGGTGGGGTTTGTGGCATGCCTTCGGCACCCGCTATAGTAGTTGCCGTATGGGTGGCGCCGAAGGCTAGCAACTCTATAGCGCTGCCGAAGGCAGGCCTTACCCACCCGCTATAGTAGTTGCCAATATGGTCGGTGCCGAAGGCATGCCTAGGGTGGTGGGGTCCGCCTTGGGTGGTGGGGTCTTGCCCGCTAAAGTTGGGTGGGAGTTATAGTTGGGTGGGACTATAGGGTTCTATAGGGTTCTATAGGGATGTAAAAGTCCCTATCGATCATTGAACCTGCCGTCACTTTTTTATCACGCTCGACAGCCGGCCAACCTACCTATTCATTCACATGAGCCTTCTTTCGCACACCTCCTTCCTTCCTGCTGGAATGCGGCCATCTCGCACTCACTCCATCCTGAATTGAGCCATGTAGGAGTGATTGATAATGAAGCAATGGCCTACTATCCGGTTGCAGGAAGGTTGGAAGGCCTTTATTAGCTACTTGGGGTTGGGGGTTGGAAGGGAAGGCCAGCCCTACTATCCGGTTGCAGGAAGGTTGGAAGGCCGGAACTATCTTTCTTTCTAAACGGCACTTTATTTCGGCAGCCGATAGATATAGTTGCTTCCCAATTATAGAAGCTTGCTTTCTCCCCTGGTTCCTTGCCTCTGTACCCATAGTAATAGAAATATGTCTCTATACGTAATGGATCTATGCTTTCTTTCTTGGTTCCTTGGAGATAGAAATAGAGAAGAGGAGAGTTCTCCTCGCTGCCCTACTTGAGAAGAGAGCTGCCCGGGGGCCCCCTATCTATATCCCTGTTCTCCTCGCTGCCCTACAGAGATATAGATAGGGCCCAAGAATCATTAGAATTCCCCCCCACCCGCAAGACCCCCCCACCCAAGGCAACTATAGAAAGAGGGGGGGGGTGGGGGCGGTAACCGTTTAGAAGAAATGGCAGGGGGGGCGGTGACCGTTTATAGAATATCTCTGGATGGGGGGAGGGGGCAACATCCTGGCCGTCTAAATAAAGAAGGAGTGGTGGTTCGGCGGCTGTAGAGAAAAGGTTGTTGGGGTGGGGGGCATGTGTAGTATAGATGCGGATCTGCCTCTCACCAAAGAGGGAGGCATATTACGTACTGATCTGATGAGGCATCCAAGTTCGGCCCTACGGGCAAATCGAGCAAGCGTTGAGTGAATCTATTGACACCAGATGGATTCCCCCATCACTCCAAGTTGCGGGGGCTTTGGTGAGTGTGCAGCCGTAGCATTGGCAAGGATGACTCGTAGCGGCGCCCCCCCTACGAAGAACTGGAGAGTCCAGAGGTGAATTGCCATGTGTCGAACAAGGGTGGGAAACTCTAGTTCCCTGCATGCATGCATGCATGCATGCAGGGGAACCTTGTTCAGCTGTGTTTGGCCTCCGGCCGGATAGATAGTGCCGGTCCGAACCAATATTGATCACTCAATGGCAGAGCTAATAACAAGCAGGTAAGATGCTGATCTTTCCACCATCTGCCTCGATGGTTCAAGGAGAATCAGCATCGAATCCCGGTGTGACTGCAATCTGGCAACTTGATTGTTGCGCACTTTCAGGTGTAACCAATACCCGTAGGGGCGCTCGTAGAGTTGCATCTTAACTCGCATTGAACAAAGTCTTTACATCCATAGTATACCATAGATATAACTTGACGTGAGGATTCGCCACCGCCGCTGCCGTCTTCCTTTATCGGCCCTTCGCCACTTCACTTGAACGGCCGGCACTCCCCTTCTTCATCTACACTAAAGTCCAGCAGAGGTGGGGGCGCCTTACCCTTCTTGATTAGAAAGGATAGGAGGGCGGGGGCTTTATTAGTAATGGAGTGGGTTGGTATGGGGCGTAACTGCTACGTGCAGGCGATTGACGTGGTCTACCTGAAGAGTCAGCTTGGCGGGCCTGTGGTGGACCAACCAAATTAATTAGTCAATGAATCCCCCTACGGGCTAGCGAGTTCATTAATCTACCGCTAGCCCTTTAGAATAGTAGGGGGCTAGCCCTTAGAATAGTAGGGGGTGGGCCCGTAGGGGCAAGTGGCATTAATCCAGTAGGCCCCTACTCATTCTATGGGCAGGCGGCATTAATTCAGGGGGCCCGGTGGGGTGAGAGGACCGACCTGTGGCTGCGCCACCGACCATATGTGCCTTAGAGCCCCGCCTATCTCCCGCGAATAGAATCTACAATTCTAATGGGGGGTGGGGGGGGGGCCCGGTGGGGTTGGGACCGACCAAAGGCGAGTATGGTCGGTCCCGAAGCAGGGCTGGTCGGTGGTTACTTTGGTCGGTGGGTTACTTTGGTCGGGGTTACTCGGGTCGGGAATTCTAGTCGGGCCCTTCGGGACCAACCCATTCGTCTTTTCGTGGGAGTCCCTACTAAAGGCGAATTGGGTGGTGGGGTCCTAAGGAATCAGCCTGCTAGGCCCCTACTATTCTGTGGGCCTACCAGCCGCCCCCCCTGCTTAGAGGAAGATTAGTTGAGGGGCCCTCCCACCTCGGGCCCCTCCCCTTAGAATAGTAGGGCTATGGCCCTACTATTTAAGGGGGTAGATTATTGTTGAGATGGCGGGTATGGTCGGTGGGGTTTGGCCTAGGATGGTGGGGTCGGCCTCGGGTGGTCGAATAGTAGGGGCCCTCCCACCTTATTCTAGCTTATACTAGCAAGCGCATCCATAGAATTGTAGGGCACTGATTAATTAACCCCTACTATTCTAAGGGCCCTACTATTCTAAGGCGTTGGGTGGGAGGAGGAAAATAGTGGGTATTTTGTGGTCGAGTGCCACATCTTAATAGATTGGTAATTACACCTTACTCTTCCCACCCACCCGTCGAATGCATCGAGTTGAACTATTATAGGGGGAGGGGGGGGGCGAGTCATCGTTATCATGTACGTGATATCAGTCGAGTGCTCGAGTAGAACATCGAGAGGAGGAAGATCAATATATGGCGCTGAACCCGAATAATATTGTTTCTTAACGGCACCCCGCAGCATTAGCCCGAATAAGATTGTTTATCCCCGCCGGTTTATCTACAGCGCTATCTCCGGAACTTACTTAATCGAGCGAGAGAGATCGGGCAGAGGATGCGTAAGCGCCGCATTCGACCAAGAAACCTAAACTCGACCCCAATAGATAGTTGCTTGGAGACGGCCACAACGCAAGTCTTGTTATGGTTGTCGCCGTGGAAAAGTCACGGGGTGTGCAGGCTCAGGCAGATTGAGCTAGGCGCCTCTCCCCCCATTATAGAGTAGGGCCCCCAGGGCCCAGGGCGTCAACCAACTTGGAATGGGAAGGAGTTAGCACCGGCAGAACTAGACTCAAATATCCGCTTCCGTTCAAAGCCTAAGGGCCCCCCCTTTAGATAGTAGGGGCCTTTATATAGTAGGGGCCCCCGGCACTATAGTTGCCGATCGATTCATTCCTGTGCCGGTCGAGAGTCATGTGCAGTGGTCGGAGTAAGTGGTCGAGTTTCATGCGGTGATTGCCGGAATGGGGAGGGGGAGCCCTATAGATAGTAGGGGATGTTGGAATAGTCTAGGGTTTCTTGACTCGGAAGTGGAGAATACCACCCGTTTGACTCGCCTTTGGTTCTGTGACCGCTTCCTCATGTCAATTGGTCATCGCTTCCTCATTCACGTATCAATCAATTGCCTATCTTGACTATAATTGGAAAATAGTCAAGTGGGTGAATGAAACCATATAGGACAAAGATGCCGAAAAGCACTTCCCCTCCTAGAGAGCCACAATCCGGGACTGGTCGAGTTCGGGATTGGAATGGAAAACTAGGTCTTCCCCAGTAGGACCTTGGAAGGGTAAATCTCTCCTGAGCTCCTAAAGGTGATCCGGGTTCAGCAGCTGGGCCCCCTCCCGCTCTCTTCCTACCAGGCCCACCCCGCTACGTTCCACTCACTCGATCGATCATTCAAGTATTTTATGTTATTTCTCCGTTCCACGTCGGGCCGGTACGCTCTCCCAATCAGAAAGAAAGGCGTAAACATTCCACCCGGAAGGAGTAATATGATAGAACCATATTTCAATATTTAGGTTAGGGACATCTCGAAGAATGAGCGAAGCGGTATCGGAGCTTCGCTACTTCCCCCAGCTCTCCCAATAACATAGGGTTGTTTCGTTAGGAGAGAGGAGTGGACTTCCCGCTATATATATATTGGGAAGGACCAGCCAATCTTCCCATCCTGCTGCATCACTAGATCGAAGATTTAGACTCCGGTGCTTTTGTCTCCCAATCGAGAGTGGAACCATAGCTGCGACCCATTCACAGTCAATTCATGACCTTCCCATTCATTGATAGCGCACACGTTAATCCAGTTATAGTGCACTCTACATCCATCCACCGTGCACACTATGCGTCCCACCGAGCAAGACACCGTGTGCTCGCCCTGAATGCCTTTACGATCTAACGGACATATAGGCCTTGACGATAGATGTCTGGCGGTGCAGATTATGTTTGAGATCCCGGCTAAACGTTCAAGCAGTCGGAACAGTGCTCCTATGTGCAGTTTACATAAAACCGTCTACCTTCGAAGAGCTATTGATTAGCCAATTGGGGTGGGTGGGAGGCTATAGTTGCGGGGAGGCGCCTATCGTTCAGTGGAAAGGGCTTACTCCTTTTCTTCAATAGTAATGTCCAGGAGAGTCCCCTTCAAATAGTAGGGCGAAAGCTGGGGCGGGACATGCCCAATTCGGAATCTGGGACCAGACCATCATAGTCTCATTCAGAAGCGGGGGCTGCCCTGAGAATAGTAGGGGGGATAGATAAATCATAATGCCGGGAACTTCACATCTATGTCGAATTCGTAAACTGTAGGTTAAGCATCAATGCTGTTTTGGACATTTCAAATGGTCAAAAAATGCCAGCCATTATTCTCCCTCCCGGGGTGGGGGGGGCTATATTGGGGGGGCAATCCGGAGAAGAAGGAGGGGTGGCGAACGCAGTGGGAGGTCTCAAATTGTGGGGGGCCCTCGATCGACAATGCCCTCGACAATGCCCTCGACAATGCCCTCGACAATGCCCTCGACAATGGAATAGAGGGCATTGTCGAGGGCATTGTCGAGGGCATCATTGTTGAATTGATAAATCAATGTGAAAGGGCGGGCTTTTTACTTATCGCACCACGCCTTATATATATATGGGGCGGGTACGCTTCCTAGGATTCTACTTATCCTGCTGCTCCTACTTAAACCGCTTACCGTGCTCCTGGTGGATATGCTGGTGGTGACTAGGCGAGCGAGGGGAGGAGATGGCTTGCTAGTTGCTGGGGCGATAGAAGATGCTACCTTTGCATTTGGAGGATCCGAAACGGGATTATGGATATACTGGTACAAGGTATAGGGTGCTGGGTCTTTAACGGATGCTACTACTGTAGGCTATGGCTCTGTATCTGCTGCTGGTGGACAATAATCTAAAAGAGGGGGGCTCGTGCTGTTGGACCTGGACTTGATAGAGATTAGGGTGGGTGATTTTGACCATTGACGTGCTTTCGTTTGGACTCATGCGACTGATCTTGAGCGGCTGATCGTTTTATCGGGCTGCCTCTGGCCTCTTTTGATGTTTGATCCTTGTCGGGGGTCGCGTGTCTACTGACGGTTTTGGCATTTTGAACTTGCCCTCCCTTTGACGGATTGCTTTGCTCTCGGTCGCGCACGGGGCGCCTGTTCTTGATAGCGGTTCCACGCGCCCCTACTATTCTAAGGGGAATTGGGTGGGAGTTCGAGCTTCGCTCACCGACCATATGTGCCTTAGTTCCGGGATGGCTAGCTTTTTGGCGGTTGAAGTGGCCTTTTATCCTTGGTTGCTACCACCGTTGTCTCTCTCCTAACTAATAAGATTTTGTATATAAGGCGATTGACCAGATAGATATAGGGGCCCGCTGGGTTCGTGCAGAGGAATCTCCCACCCGTGACCTAGGCTCGTGCAGAGGAATCTCCCCACGCACAACTATTGATTTATACCTTTCCTGCTTCTCATGCTTTAACTCGGTAAACGAGTTATGGGTCAACGAATGAAGTCAACTGCTGGTGCCCATAGATATAATAGGGCAACCGGTTCATCGTTTCGCAGCTGTTTCTCCAGATATAGTAGTAGTTTAATATCCTTCAGGCGCAGTTCGATATGCATATCCAGTAGGGAGAAAGGGAGGGAGATTCTATGGGTGGTTGTTCACCATTAGATGGTGGGTCCCTCCCATCATTAGCGCAATCGACGGCATAATCTATTGCATAATCACCCGAACCAACTTCTGTTCCATCAACAGCCTATACAGAAGAAACTACTGACTCACGACCCTTCCGCTTAGAATAGTAGGGGCCTCCCACCCGCTGGATCGAAAGCAACAGCTTCATTAACGGCCTGGACCTGGAACTGCAACTTCTATTGGTGGTATAGAGGCTAGATACGGAACCGTGCGAAGGGAAACTGGTTCTGCCCTTCTATATACTATACGAGGTGCTACCCCTCTGGTTACTATCCATGCCCTTTGGCTACTGTTGTTGGTGCTGCTTGCTCAAATGCTGGTACCAAATCAATTGGCTCTGTCTGTACCCCCGATGAAGGGTGGTAAATAAGTGGGAAAAACTCAATCCTTGGATCAGTACCATACCCCTGAGCCCGTTCCAAATCCGATTAGAGATCAAGACCTAGTTACAAATGCAGGTGAAGCAGTTCGATAGCCTGTTTGAGAGCTAGTTGGATCAGAACCAGTTAATCCAGTCGATGATTGAGCTATAGATTCATCAGTAGATCCTTCGATACACGACCCGTACCTAGATCAAGCACACTTTATTTCCTCCCACCCACCCCGGAGGCAGCGGAGACAGAAGTGGAGGTGGCAGGAATTCCACCAGCAACAGAGAAAGCACCAGCAGCGGAGGCCTATCTATCCTATCTGTAGCAGATGCGGATATAGATGCAGCAGTTCGAGATGAAGATCCATACGCAGATGCTTTAGTTGCAGATAGAGTTTTTGAATACCTAATAAAAGATCCAGTAGCGGAGGCTTCGGTTGATCCACTAGGAGAGACAAGGGTATAGGCACCACCAAATGATGCATCACCTTTGAATATAGATCAATATGTCTTGTTAAGTGGAGAAGCGCTCCCGGCACGATTTGCTCGTACACACCTCCTTAATCTCTACCTCGAGACCCCGCCTTCCTTTGATCCAGTTACAATCCCGGTTTAAGATCATTTAGTTGCCCATAGAATAGTAGGGGCAGAATGTCCCGGGACCCTTCCTTTCCTATCCCGAACCTTCATCCTCCCTATCTCCCCCCACCCACCCAACTATATGCGGGCCTCCCACCCACAACTACCAGCGCTTCGCGACCGACCCCCCTACTATTCTAAGGGGCCTTAGGGGCCCTCCCACCAACTAATCTACCTCCCTACTAGAACTCCCTCCCACCCGCTAGCAGGCTAATTAATTAAGAACTTAGGAGGATATAGTGATTGCCTCCCAATGCAGGGGCACCTTCAATTAATATACCTCCACTACCAGCGCTTCGCGACCGACCCCCCTACTATTCTAAGGGGCCTTAGGGGCCCGGAACTTGACTGTTCCCACCCACCCTGCATAGGAACTATGATTCCTTATTCTAGCAGGCGAACGGCAACATAACCACCCACCACTATCGAGCCCCTCCCACCCGGGTATAAGCCGTTAGGCCCACCCAACCGGGCCGGGTGGGAGGGAATCACTATATCCTCCCACCCGGTGGGATAAGTAGTTGCATAGTTATGGCAGTGCTTCATTCCATTATAGTTAGGGTGGGTGGGAGGACTTATCCTATATCCACCCACCCACCCCCTATATCCGGAACGGCTAGTTGGGTGGGGGGGGAATTTGAGTTGTGGGGGGGATTCTAGTTATTGTGGGGGGTTATATTGCCTCCCACCCCCCCCGGGAGGGAGAGGGAGAGCAGGTCAAGGGGTTCTCTGAATCGGGAGAGACTGCTTACCCAATTCGACACCAACGATCCCGCGCCTACCCCTTCCCGATGAACACCCTCTATCTTGCGCTTACCCTTTTCCGTATGCAATAGTGGTGTAACCGATCCTTCCCCCTCCATCTCGATCCCCAAAGCCAGTTCATACCAGGCACCATCTTTTTGTTCTCGTTTTGGGTGGGGGGGAATTCTAGTTAGTTTGGTTCCGCATCCTTCTCGCTCATCTTCATTGCGGGACTGGGGTTCATCGGCTTTCTCGCAGCGCCGGTTCTACGTCTCAATTCCATTTCAGTCGGCCCCTCTGGCACTATCATTGGTGAATCTGATGGGAACAGGAAGTGCCGAGGTTGGAGGTTGTCTGAAATGGCGAGTTTTCTCCATTACTAATTCGGTTGAGTTGCTTGCTAATGGCAACATGGTGGTAATGGCAGGTTCTTGGTCATGCTCCAACTGCGATTATTTACGTCCGTCCGTCAACTTCGGCTCAACTTTTCTAAAGCGAATCTATCCCCGAAGTGTACCCAATACACTGATTCATGTGGCCGTCTCTTCCCTCCCCACATAGTTCTGAACCCCCGCGGAGGTTCTTGCGGCTCCCGGAGGCAGTCTCAATTAACCCTTTCTCGTAGTGCTTATGATTGGCGGAGGCGAACCAAGAGGCTTTGGTAGTTAAGAGCCTGGGGGCTTCAGACTCCGCATTAACCCCTGCGCGGGCCGGCTTTCATGCGCTCGCTTCACGACCAGCATGAATGACCGGGGGTTTGAGTCTAGATAGGAGATACCTTCAGCAGCAATTTCCAAGCCTTCTTCTCGTAACGAGGATATCAGATCCAAGTAGCTTGTTTGTCGGGCGGGCGAGCTCAACTTCCCACCAATTGACGATGTGTGCTATCCACCACGAGATCATCTCAAGGGTCCGAGATCACTACAAACTGCCGTGTCTCTGTTCCTGACGCATTCCAAGGTCGTCTTTCAAAAGTTCGGCACCCAGAGGAATATGAATAGGTCTGGAAGGAATGAGAAACATATAGGAAGGATCATCATGGAATGAATACTTGGAATTCAGGGCGGGCGGGCGTAATATTTTCGGATCGATCTTGGACACCCCTTTTTTCTATAGTTCGTCAGATATCGATCTCTTTATTGATCTTGGACAGCAGAGATCGATCTTGGACACCCCTTTTTTCTACAGTTCGTCAGAGATCGATCGATCTCTTTATTGATCTTGGACAGCAGAGATCGGACATAACCACCCACCCGGACACCCCTTTTTTCTATAGTTCGTCAGATATCGATCTTGAGATCAATCGCAGGTATGCCGAGATCGATTCGCCCTGGCAGTCCTCCCACCCGGGGAACTATGATTCCCACCCACCCGGTCCCTTCTATCTCCCCCCACCCCCCCCTGGTGGGTGGTCGAATAGTAGGGGTGGATGGGTGGATGATAGTTGGCATGTGTAGTATAGAATGTTACGTATAGAATATTCCGCCCTGTCTGGGAATCTTGGTACGCCCCTATTGTTTCTATAGGCGCTAGAATAAACCGCTCACGCTTCCCGGCCATATGTAACTATAACATTTGTGCTCCCGATGAACCACTCTTCCCTTTCTCCTTGTGTATGCTCCCGCCCACGGACCTCTATGTTTCTGCTCATTTTTCCCTTCTTTATGCCCCCGCTCACAGATAGAGAGCAGGGGCTTTGTATTGTAACTAAGTCCAAAAAAGAAGAATAGCCAAGCCGTTTGTCCGTTGTATTATCCTCACTCAACCGGGTACCAAGATAATGAACTCAACCGGGTATAAGAAGGCCGTATAGTCTTGGGTAGGCCTCTTTCAGGTATCTCTTATTAGGGCGGGCATCCCCCGATGAAGGGCTGGGCGGGAGGATGTGAGCAAGACGAAGAAACCGGGAGGCCTACCAAAGTTCCCCGGTGAACCCTAGGATTTATAGGCATTCTTGACGGATGGTGCCCCCACCCCCACCCCCTATTTTCTTTAGGGAGGAGGGACCACCAATAGAGTGTAGCTGAATGCTATTCCGCCTATAGAGTTGGAGATTCGTGCTGGAGCTCATAACTGAACATGCACCTGTTGGATTCCAACTATAGTTGAGATCTTTTTCTATTCGATTCTGTAAGTTGGTTACAGAACCACTTTCTTTCTCTATCTCGGCCATCGAACCCTGGCGTCTCCTCCGGAACTATAGTTTGGGTGGGGGGGCCCCTACAATTCTATGGTAGTTCCGAATCATAGTTCCCCGGGGGCAACTATAGTTCCCTTTCCTATTGCTTCCCTGCAGGGTGGGCCCTACTATTTGAAGGACCGGAACTATATATAGTGATGGTTGGGAATCTATAGTTCCGAGACGTTATCCACTCTGCTCATGCGGCAGAAGAGAGGAATCGGTCTACATGATCTCTATGAAGGCTATTCATGCTGCTCCTCACCATTCCGTAGAAAAGAGAGCCCGGAACAACCGGGGAACTCAACTCAATTTGATTGGGGGGAATTCCCGGGTTACTGAGACTGTATTGATCAGTGAAGCTGCCTACTCGGCTAATGGGGCAGGTTGGTTCGGAAGATTGGATGGAGACAGTGTTGTCTAAATCAATCTTGTTGTCTTCGGGAAGGGTGACGGGATGGTAGAGCTCATTGAGAGAGACCGCTGTGGGCTAAGCTAGTGAGTCCTTCTCCAACAAGCAAGAGCACCACGCACTATAGTTCCTTATTCCCTGCGCTGATCCCTACAATTCTATGGGCTCAACTATAATTAGAAGGGCTAGCAAGCTAATGAATCCTGGGAGGGCCCCTACTATTCTATGGTAGTTGATGGGTGGGGGGCTAAAGCCCCCGGGTGGGAGGCTATAGTAGGGGCCCACCCAACTAGAATGAATCGGTGCTACGGGAATCAGCCGACCCGCTTAGAATAGTAGGGGCCTCCCACCCACCCCTAGCCGTTCCGGGAATTGTAGTGGTGAGTGGTCTAACTCAACCGATTCAGGCATGAGTGGGCTCTACACCAGCAATAGACGGTTGACGAAGGGACTACCCCTATACCGGTTGAGAAGCGGGTTCGCTCCAGACTTAGTCACTAGCCTCTACTGAGTTGTTTCTGGGTTCGCTCCAACATAGTTTGGTCTTTCTATTCCCATCTCATCTCTGACCCCATGTGTTTCTTCTTCCGGCCCCTCCGTAGCCTCTATCTCAGATCCAGACCACCGACAAAAGACGATCCCTACTGTCCGAAAAAAGATCTTGTTTGTTTGTTCCAGCCTTCAAATATTAGTCTCTTGGGCGGTAGGGGTAGGGGTAGGATAGGTAGGGGTAGGGGGCTAGGGTGGGGTAGGATAGGTAGGGGTAGGGGCCCCTACTATTCGCCAGCAGGGGGTAGGGCCTGATTCTATACGTAACATGCCCACGGGGTAGGGGGCGGGCGGTTCCCAGCGCCCCTACTATGGCAAAGGCCCTACTATTCTAAGGGCGTTCCGATGAAGGGCCTTCTCTATCGCATATCGCAGCGGCCGTCCTACGGTGGAGTAGAAGCGCTGGTCCCCCTCGGCCTCCTAACGTCGACACGAGGGCATTTATGCTCTCTCCCGCCCGAGGGCGCGACTATGACTATAGTTCCGCCGCCCCCTCCGGCTCGACCCAACCTTAGCCCCCCCGCGGGTAGAACCCCTACTATCAGAAAGGCGAAAGGGGTGGGGGGGGGTCGAGGGAAAACCTCGGCCTCCTAAAGTCGCCCCCCCCCCTCTCTACCCTTTCTATAGTGGGGGGGGGTAGTGCCGGGGGGGCCTACTATCTATAGGGGGATGGGGCCCTCGCCCTGGGTGATTATCACCCCCATAGTCTGGATAGGTCATTTATAGGGCGAGTGGTTCGAACTATAGAAAGGAGGGGCCCTACTCTCTATAGGGCCCTCGGTCTCGGTTGCTTGTGCCCTACCGCGGGACCTCCGTCCCCGGATAGGGAGCCAGTCAACGGCCTCCCGCCGCAGCGATCCCCCATTCCGAAAGGTTCAGGCCGGCCCGTTAGGTCCAAAGTTGTATGCCACTGCCGTGCGTGGTGCCGATAGATTCACCACTCCAGCGCCGCGATCGGACATTGCGGGCTGGGCATCGGGGAAAACTCCAACGACAAGGAACCATAGGCTCGCTCGGCCGGGGAAGGCCGCCCTTTCTCGCGGCAGCAGACTAACGGGAGCGGTAAGCAGTAAGCGGTGAGTGAATGGGTTTCAACTACAGTTCATGGGCGAACGGAACGGCGGCCTTTACTTTAGGCACCCCCTAGGGCGACCCCTATCCACCCCCCCCACTATAGAAAAGGCCCTATAGATAGTAGGGAGGGGTTCATCGGGGCCCCTATACAAACTATCCACCCTTTCTATAGTGTAGTGGGGGGCCCATTATAGAGTAGGGCCCCCCCTGGCACGAAGTCCTGATTTTCTACCGGGTTGAACACACCACACTGGGCGCTCTGTAGGAATCAGGTTTGGACCCTCGGCCTCCCAGCTACAGCTACCCCACCCCCCCCCCTTTCTATAGTTGTAGGGGTAGGGGGTCGGCGGTCCTTAGCCTTTCCGGTCTAACTCAATCCCCTTTCTGGCATGCTACGGTCCCTTGAGTCTCTCGACGTCGGAGAATGGGAGATTCTCCCCCTTCGGTAAGCCAGATGGCCATATTGCAGAGTGCATTGCACTTCCCCCTCGTTAAGGGGCGCACTCCGATACCGTTGATGTCCGATAGCTTTGATAGTAACGGCTGGACTGACCACGACCTCGTCCATCGAGTATAACGGAACAAATGATGGTATAGCGATGAACATCGGGATAATACTAGGAAGTATGGTCCGAATAATCTCTATAAGCGTTCCGTGAACAATCCTTTGCGGGATCGGATTTCTTCTATAGTGAAAATGCCATAAAGCGCGAACCAACATCCGTGATACGAGAACCAAAATCAGAATTGGGAAGAAAGGGATATCATGATGTGAGTCAATGATTCCTTGCATCACAGGTGTTGCCGCGTCTTGAGATCCTAATTGCCATGGTTCCGCAACATCACAAGGAGCGATTGTGAGGACCTTTAGGTACTCGGAGAGGAATAGCCATTTATCCGAAATCATTTCCTTATTCCGCTGTTATCTCCGATCCTTCGCTCCCCCTATAGATAGTAGGCGAGAGACTCCCCGCCTAATTCTTCTCAGATCAGGAATTGACCCCCGGGGCCCATCCTTTCTCCCATCCCAATCAATGCGCACTATAGAAGAGAAGGGCTGGTCGAGTTGCTCCTTTCCCAGTCCTATGACCTAGAACTCGCCCCCCATGAACACCCCCCTACTCTAGTTGGCGTTTAGTTGAGTCTAGCCACCGACCATATTGGCCAACCCCACCGGGCCCCCCTGCTTGGAGGTAGATTATAGAAGTGGGAGGCCACCCCTATTGCCACCCACCCACCCCTTGGGCGCCCAACTAACTAGAATAGACCTCCCGGGGGGGGCCTCCCACCCTAAGGCCAATATGGTCGGTGGCGTCAGCCTCTGGCCGGTGCGGTTGGCGGTCCCGAAACAAACCCCACCGACCTGCCCCGACCCGCTATAGTAGTTGCGAGTATGGTCGGTCCCGAAACAAACCCCACCCCCTACTATTCTAAGGTGCTAGCAGGCTAATGAATTCAACCCCCCCTGCCCCCTACTATTCTAATGGGGTAGATTATAGAAGGCGGGAGGCCACCCGCTATAGTAGTTGCCACCCACGAATCTAATCTACCGGGCCGGGCAACTACTATAGCGGGTCGGTCCCGAAGCAGGGCGGGTCGGTCCCGAAACAAACCCCACCCAAACCCCACCCCCTACTATTCTAAGGTCTAGCAGGCTAATGAATTAAACCCCTACTATGGCAAAGGCGGGTGGGTCGGGTGGGGTTGGTATGATGGATCCCCAGAGATTTGATCCAACCCAGTCTTCCGGGGAGTCCATCGACGTGTCAATACTGAAAGATGCTGCATCATCAGATTAGTACGTAACATGCCTGATGGTTTTCATCAGATCTATACGTAACATGCCTCCCCACCTTTTCTCAACGGCAGGCCCAACCCCCATCCATATTCTCTATACAGCTAAACCTTGACCCCAGCCCCCCACCCACCCCGAGTACAGCGGAACCGGAACAAGCAAGCAATCCATCCCCGATCTCAGCAGTGGAAGAAATGAGAGTAGGGCCATGAGCTGATGAAACAGCTATCTGGGGTGGGTGGGAGGCTATAGTACTGCCGATTGATCGAGATATAGAGTTGGCAGGGCAGGCCATCCACCCGCTCATCCATGCCATCCTCCCCTTGCCTCCCCGCCCGGGTCGAGTAGTAATCCTCGACATTCGATACAAATGTTTCATCTCCTCCTGCAGGGGTTGTTGGGCATCGAGAAGTGATCATCGGGCGGTCCATCCATCGATTAGCCGACTATAAGATTTGATCTGCCATCCGATCCCGCCTCAGAGAGAATAGAACCGCCCCCCCCCTCCCCCCCCCTCCAATAAGTTGTTGTGGGTGGGAGGCAATAGTTAGAACCGATCGTCTTGCTCCGGAATCCCCCCATCCCCAACCTATACCACCATAACCGATCTCGATCCGTTCTCGCCTGCCTGGACCATCCCTACGAGATAGAGAGAAGGGGCCGGATCGAGTCGAGCATCCGTCCATTCGTCATGACCTCTCCCTACCGAGATGAAGCCCTTCTTTTCTATTGTTGGGCGATGAACCCAGCTCCGCTCGTCCCCTACTCGATCCACAATAATAGAACAAGAGGGCAGCTGTTATGGTCGATTGAAAGAAATATCGGATAGACACAATAATATCAAAGAGGATGGCCGGAGGTTAGACCGGTCCATAAGCGGCCGGGTCAGAGCATCTGATCTCGCTTCAGATGGAAGCAAACCAGGTGGAGCAGGTGGGTGTGAAGACCGGCCGGACCTCGTTTGTTTGAGGAGCGGATATGACCAGATTCGATGCCGGCTATCCACCTGAGCTCTTCCCCATCGATAGGCATCACCCAACCGATTTATGCACTCGAAGAACTGCTGGTTGAAACTGATCTTATCCCCCGCCACTTTATTTGCAGAGCACCTTTGCATGCACCGTTGATGGACGCTTCTCTGCCGGATGCTGGATCAGCCTTAAATGGCGGCCCTGGCGGACCCTACTATTCTAAGGGGCTTTCCCTCCCTTTCCTTTCCTTTCTATCCTCCTCCCACCCACCCCGGCAAGGAGGAAGGGATGGCAAGCTCGAACGAACATAGTAGAATGGTGGCTCAGATCAAACGGTCCAGGATAATGGCGGGAGGAGAGGGGAAGTTGTTCTATCGCCGGCCTCAAAATGGACCTTTAATTGCAATGCTTACTCGAACCCAAACCTCTGCTATGATGAGGTCATAGGAGGTTGATGTGTTCAGGCTAAAACCGATTCTTCTCTTAGAACTGATCCCATGGACAAGTCGATCTATTCTAATTCCTCTCGCCGAGCAGTACTGTATATACCCCGGATGGGGCATTCAACCATTACGTATTACCCGCCCTGAAGAGCTGGGTAACTCCCTATTGCCAGTAGATTTCCTGCTTATGCGCTCTCCCTGCTTATGCACTCTCAATCTATGCAATTCTTCCTACCTCATCTAGAAAGAAGGGACGTTCAGATCTGGTAATTGCAAGGAGGGGTGTTGAAGTAATTCCCGATTTCCTCGCTCCGAGGCAGAACTAAGGGAATCTCTTACTAAAGGTGTATTAGCGGCTTAATCCAATCAATGAGATTTGAGAACCAATAAATGGAAAACTTCCATATGCATGCAAGGCCTATCCCTTCCTCAATTAGAGAGGTTTTGGGTGGGTGGGGGGAGATAGGGTGCCGAGGACATCTAAATAAATGACTGGCTCCTTAATGCCGGGATTCGCTCTAAACCAAACCGGGGGGATGTTGTTTACGGATGATCCGCCCCTCCAATGTTATTGGAATTTGCCCCCCGAATTCACAAGAAGCTTTATGTTCATGCTGCGCCCCAGCAGGCATTAGTGTCCCGGCAGCATGAGAATTGATCTATAGTCAACCAGCAGCACTGGCAGACTCACAAACCCCTACTTCATAAAAGTTAGGAGCCAGCCACTACGGGACCGTAGTGTACCTCTACATATTCATTTTCTCCCCCTACCATTCATAGGGCATTCGGAGAGACGAAGAGCGCCAGGATACCCATATAGATTTGCCAAGGGTTTTTCCTCTTGTGAATGCGAATAAGCGCCTTCCTAACACAAGGGGGGGGGAGCTTAACCAAGCAGCAGCATCGTACTATGCCGGTGTACCCATATTTCTATTTCCCGGGTGGGCAAATCACAAATATTCGAGTAAGCGGATTCGCCAGTTTTTTTGCAAAGGGAAAAAACTGTTTGTAGCAAGCAGGTGGGCCCCTTCTATCCTTGGCCGAGCTCCAATTCAATTCAATTCTAGTCTATAATTCCGGGTAAGGAAGGATGCTTTCACTGGCAGGTCGACCAACTGGAGAGGCTATCTAACCATTGAATCGGGTGGGGACGTACGCCTTAACAAGATAGGGGAGTGCTCGCTTGTCTCGGTGGAGATAGAGAGGTGGTAGCTCCTAAAGAAATCCCGAGTAGGCAATCCCTAGCTCGCTATCCATCCCACCCTGAACACACGCTCTTCTTGAAGTCGAGTAGTGAACCAAGAAATATTGAGTAGGCAGGCCGAACTATCGGGATGGGTGGCTGGCCTACTCAACTGATTGATAGTTCTTTCAATCGGGTTACTCGACTTCGGAGGGATCAGGTGGATGGCTGAACCAACCTCGATTCGGCTCTCCTATCGGCTAATCACATCCATGCTGGGATCGGACCAACCCACCCGGCAGGCGGACTCCATCGAGCATTAGAGCGAGGTTCCCTCGCAGAATCGGAAGTCAGGCATTCCTGCAGTAGCTCTTTCATTACCGGATGGTCGAGTGAACCATTATGCCTTTCTTTCCGTTCCCCCCCCCGCTGGCCCATTCATCTACCCACCCACGACTTATCCCTTTCGGAGGGTTGGATGGCTAAGAATCCGGGTCGAGTCCAACCACTTGAATCAGCGGGGAATGAATCCGCACCCGAATACTTCATGTGGTTTCCGATCGGCTATGATGGCAAGATCGGGTTTCTCTTACCGGCGTAGGAAATGGTGGTGGGGGGCCTGCTACCTCGACAGCGAAGTATGAGATGGAATCGCGGAAGGGAGAAGCAGAAGTAGAGATAGGGAAGTGGGGATGACCAGATAGCGGGGTGGGTGGATATAGTTCGCGGGGATGGGATCATGGCTTGCCACAGCCTCTATATCGATCGAATGAATTGACGCTCACGGATCGACAGCTAGTTCCGTTGGGTGGGTGGGAGGCCCTATCTACCTTGGCGGGCAGGAGGAGATCGGGTGTTTCTTTACTGCTTGGATCGGGTAGGCCCTAAAGATTAGATAGGGCGGTTTGTGGGGAGGGAAGACTGGTATCGAATCCAGAGGTCCACAATCGATCGTTCCCAACCATTTAGGTTCATGCGTTTCTGGGAAAGGCAGCAATATTTCTTCGGGATAGGGATCGGAAGGATCGGATGGAATGAGAAGAGATTCGATCCACTCGGCGGGATAGGAGATGACAGCGGCTGGTTGGAATTGACTCGCTCTCAACAATAATCTACCGGGCCTCCCACCCACAATAATGAAAGGAAGGGGGGGGCCCGATTCCTATTGATTCGGCTGGTCGAGCAACCCTGCTGGGTGAAGCAATCCCCTGACCATTCCAATCTACCCTATCCCTCGTAAGGGAAGAGGAGGGCTATCCGAGAAAATAGAGAGGGCGGTCGAGTCCCACGACGGCTAGTCGGCCGTAACTACTGAACCTCTACGCTATACCTTTCTCGGCAGTGGAGGATTAAGTATCAGGTACAAATAGTAGTGGGGAGGCGGGTGGCAATTTGATTGCGACGAGGTAGGGCTTCCGGGGGTGGGTGGGAAGAGATAGTTGGGTGGGATCCGGCATTTCTCTCAAACGTCTCCCTCAATCTCTTCTCTCCAAACTCGGGGTGGCAGATCGAATCATCAGCGGCATTTAGGCTTTCAATCGACGGCATGCGTGGTAGTAAGCGGTCCTATTCCTATATCTTCTACTGCCGGGCTCCCTGAACGGGAGGGAAGTCAAGGAGGTGGTGGGTCGAATCCAGGTTCGGGTGGTGGCTCGGCGAGTGGGGTCGTCGGCGGAAGAGACAACGGGGGAGGATGGCATAAAAGCTAGGGATGGATGGGAAGGGTCTCCTCAATCCGTTCAAGTAAGGCATCTGTTTTCGGGCGAGAAAGGCGGGGTAGCGAGGGATGGAATCAGAAGTTGGGGTATCCAAGGGTTGGGTTGGGGATCTGAGTTGCGGTTCTCCTTCAATATGCTGATTCGACCCACCTCCAGGCAGCCCTCCTCTATATTAATTGCAAGGGAGGGTGAGAGATCCATTCTTCGTTCAATCCTGGAAATGCCTATTGTTTCTTTAGGCTCGGCTATTAAAGACAGAGGACACGACCGTCCTCGACTGATCGAAATAAAGATCCATTACTTTCTTTTCCGTGCTCGGGCTTCTCACTCGACGAACCAACCAACTCATCGGCGGGAGCCCCTCCTCTTTATTGTGGAAGGATCTGTCAATCGGTTTCCCCGGCTTGGGATGGGAGGAATGCCTACTCATCATTTATTTCATCAGCTCCTGCTGCTTCTCGAGCCACGACTGAACCAACCACGAGGCTTCAATAATAGCCCGGGTGGCCTAAAATAGATTATTGTTCGTTGGTGGGAGGAACAACAACAACTATAGGGGGGGGTTGGGGGCGGGTGGGAGGCCCCCCTCTTTTCAGAGAGGGGGTGGGTGGGTGGGAGGAAAGGCGGGGGCCTGGGGTGGGTGGGAGGTGAAGTCCGGGAGTCAAGGGCGAACCCCCGGGCGACCTTTAGTCCGAGGGTTATAGGTAAACCCAACTACAATTCCCTCCCCCCCGATAGTTAGGCCCCCCCAACCCCCCCCTCTCTATAGTTCCGAGGGTTCTAGGCTTTCCCTCGGCGTCAATTGGGGGGGTGGGAGATAGAGTGGGGTTGGGTGGGTGGTATAGTTGGGTTGGGTGGGAGATTCAGGTTCGAGGGCAACCCCCGGGGCCTCCCACCCACCCCAGGGTTACTCACTCAACAAGTGGGTTCCAATGCAGCCGGTTGGACATCCTTTCTTCTTCTCCCGGGGTGGGGTCTCAGACACGGTTCTCTCTCTGAACGAATCAAGAAAATACTAACGGCGATCCCTAAACGAGTCAAGCTGGGTTGGGGCAGCTACCTATATTATTCGTTTGGGCTTCATGGCTATCTCCTTCTGAACAAATCAAGCTAGGTAGGGAACTCTAGTGGTCGAGCTGGCGGCTGATCAGGCGAGAACCACTAGGGCTAAGAACCTGAATCAATCATTTGATCAAGCTTGTTCTCAATCCAAGCTCTGGTATCCCAGATCCAAGTTCTGGCCCGGCAAGCGTGCCTCAATCAATCGAACAAGCTCTGCTGTCCCTAAGTTACTAGGTTAATAGGTCAAAAAAGAGTTCGGATCGAAGGTTAGCCCTCAACAACGTGATATGGGGTGGGTGGGAGGAACTATAGAGAGGGGGGGGGTTGGGGGGGGCCACCCAGCAGGGTGGGTGGGAAGAGTTGGGGTGGGTGGGAGGTATTAACCACCCGGGGTGGGTGGGTGGATATAGTTGCCCCCCCTGCAGGGAGGTTTCAATTATCGCCGTTTAGTTCCCCCCCACCCAACTAGAATCCGGGGGTTTGCCTAAATAAACCCCCGAAGGCCTTCTGATAGAGGCATGTTACGTAGAAATGCTGAAATGCCTGGGATGTGACGTATATAACCTTCCAGGGCATGTTACGTATATGACGATGATGCTGCATCGAGAAGTATTGACACGCCGATGTCCTCCCCTCCGAACTGGAAGACTGGGTCGGCCCTCTCTATCTATGCGGGGAGATCCATCACTCCGGGGGGCTTTGGGGAACATTTGATTGAACCATTTTGAGGGCATTTCAGACCTCACCGTATCATCCTCCTGGGCCCCACCCCTGCAGGGGCAGATAACGGAACAAAGGTCAATGCATGAATGATGGGCAGCTATCCCCTTCAGGTTAATGCATGAATGATGGGCAGCTATCCCCTTCAGTAGAGACCTCGAAACGGCGATCGGGGCTGCTGCGGGTGGTGGCAGTGCCAATACCAGTTGTTGTTATCGAATTCCGGCTAGAGTCGTGGCAGGTAGGGAATACGACTTCCTTCCGGCTTCCAACCAAACGGAGTAGTTGTCGTTATCGAATTCCCGCAGAGATAGCCGATAGGGCAAAGCAGAGAGATGATAGAGAGATGGCAACTATTCTATTAGAATAGCCGGAGGTAGGGGGGAAGGGGTTTGAGATAGGGCCATCGCTCCATCCTTGCATCGATCCATCCTTCCCTCGATCCTATCTAGCGACCCAACAACAACGACTATAGCCGGTAGGGGGGGGAGGGGGCCTACTTTCTATAACCAATAGGGAACAACTATAGCCGGTAGGGCCCCACCCCGGAGCCAGTTATAGGTAGGGGGCCCCCCCACCCCGGCACTATTTATAGCCGGTAGGGGCCCCCCACCCACACCCACCTATTGCTCTATTGCTATTGCTATTGCCGGGGGGACAGGCCCCACAGCTATATAGTTCTATTGCTATTGCCCATATAGCTCCGACTATTGCTATTGCACCCATATAGCTCCGACTATTGCTGCTATTGCCGACACCTATATAGCCTGCACCTATATAGCTCCGACAACCCCCCTCTATTTTGGTTTTCCTATTGCACCTATATAGCCATTGCTATTGCCGACTATTGCCATTGCACCCATATAGCTCCGGGGGGACAGGGAACAACTATTAACTCCATTCGTAGGGGGAGGGGCGTTCGTCCGTTCGCAACCCCCCACAGCTATATAGTTCTATTGCCAGTGATGCCGCTCCACAATTCGTCATGTTGCTGGATCGATCTCTATTGCCAGTGATGCCGCTCCACAGGCCCTACTATTGAGTTGTTCCGTATCATTCGATTCAATACAATTCGTATCATTCGATTCAATGGGGCCTTGCAGTGATGCCGCTCCACAATTCGTCATGCCGGCGTCACAATTCGTCATGCCACAATTCGTCATGTTGCTGGATCGATCTTGAGTTCAAATGGGGAGGGAAGGGTCATTCGAATGGGGAGGCCCTACCTATATAGCGTGAGGGAACTACTTTTATTACGGTGAGGGCCCGGCTGCTAGTATAGGCTAGCAGGCTGATTAATGGCACTGCTTATTCTAACAAGCCGCATTAATTACTGCCGGCTGCTAGTGTGGGCTAGCAGGCTAATTAATGGCACTGCTAGTTGCCGTTTAGTTGAGTCGAAACAATAGGCACTTCCTGAGAAATAATCGGTAGTGAATGGCCCAATTGGGCATGTTACGTATAGGATCTAATCTCCAAGATCTCGAGCCGGAGAGAGACTAAGCAAATTCAACTACCCACCCCCCTTTATTGTTGTACTTTTTTTTCGGATGGCCACCACCGGCCATCTGGGTTTCCTCGGTCCCCTGGCTAATACCGGGCATAGTGTACCGGGTATAAAAATCTATACGTAACATGCCCAATCCTATCTCCCCCCACCCAAGGCCAATATGGTCGGTGGGGTTTGTGGGTGGGGGGTTCAATTGGGTAGCTGATTTAAGAAGGTAGGTTGGTGCTCCTAGTATATAGTATAGTCTATTAGTTGGGGGGTTTCTTCGTATGGCCGCCATTTTATGTATGAAGACACTCGACCCGAATAATAAAGGGGAGGGGGGGGGGGTGGGTCCGCTGCATGCACTCCGCTGCTTGAATTGACTATCGGGGGCTCAACGTCGTTGAGAAAGCCCGGAACAAGGCTAGCTGTAATTGAGCGAGCTCGGCCTAAGACGCACGTCGTCCAGATGAAGTACGTTCCTTCGGAACCTGTCCTTCACAACCTCGTGAAGTCAATAAAGCCAATAGTAGACTAGATGGCGAGAAAGAGTAGTACACGAGGGTTACTCTTCATTCGGTTTTTCCGTTTCCGTATATGTAAGCAGCAAGCCCATCTCCAATCCCCCCGCCCTATACTACCCCTCCCCTGCTGTGGCTGCTTCCCCTCCCCGACCCAGATCCTTTAAACCCCTACCCACAACGATTTCAACACAGGCCTGGTAGGTCCTAGGTGTACTCCTCATTTCCAAGCCATTCCACTAAAGGATTTCTCCCGTCGCTCTAGCCCGAATGAATGTAGCACATCTCGCACTACGCCGTTAGAAAGGCGAAACCGGGGTGGTTCAAATGCAGGGAAGATTGAATGTGTTTGTTCCGAGAATTCTTACTATACTAGCAGCCGGGGCAGGGCCCCCTATCTATATCTGGCGTCGTCTTTCACCAACTACTAGCCTGTTCAAATAGATAGATAGGGTCGCGAGTCCTCTCTTACTACTGACACCTGAGACGTTATAGTAGTATCCGGTTGCAAGAGATAGCCGATAGGGCAAAGCAGCACGTTGTACTACTAGAAGTTCCGGGATGGATCCTAACGCTATTGCATGCATGAGCGCTTCAAAGCGATGATGGCGTGGGCTTACTACAATGGAGAAAGATGGTGAGGTCACACAAACCCTCTCCATCGGTGGGGTAGGTCGGAATAGATATTGCAACGTCCTTCACAGTTGAGTGTCCCACCTATGTAGGGATTGCTGGGGGGGCCTGCCGGGTGGGCGTAATGGCCCCATCGGTGAAACCTCACCGGAACGCTAAAATGAAACTAGAATCCCCACCCCCTACTATTCGTTGGTAGTTGGGTGGGGGGTAAAGTGAAGTTTAGTGTTAAACCCACCCCGATCTATCGGTGACACCTTACTTCCTTCACGGGGAAGCTGTTACTAAGGCAAGTTTCCAGGGTGACCCGGCTTCATCGGTGACCCTTCATCAATGGGTACCCGTAGATAGGTGGCGGGGTAGGTGCTAAATCTAGGGGGACAGCTTGGCCTAAACCATTTGGAACTCGGCTCCACTCAACTCAACCCGGAATGAATCATAGCTCGAATCACTATCGATATCGATACAGGTAGCTACAATTGCACACCAGGGATCCAGATCCATACCAATTCCCTTGACCATACACCCGGGAATACTGGTTTGAATCTGCACTTATTCCTATCCCCGCGGACACTCACTAGACCTGCACTAGGGCCTCCCACTAGCCAACAGAAGGGGATGCCCTCTATTCTATTGCCCACTCGTTGCTATCCCCGGACTTACCTTACATTACGCCTAGAGCTAGGGGTACCCGGACAAAGGCTTCCTATATGCCAGGTACTAATTCGGATACAAAAGCATTAGTCCCTTCCCTACCCATAGGACCCGGACTCCTACCCGATTCGAATGATTAATCGATTGAAACTAGAATTCCCCCCCACCCAATAGCCAACACTGCCAATGCCAACACTGCCGCCATCAACAAAACCGATGGTTGGTCCGCCGCTTATTCAACATCGGGGTTGCTCTACTTCGATCGGGGTCGACGAATCCAAATGCCAAATAAGAGAGAGGTGGGAAGAGGAAATGAAATGAACTCGACCACCGCACTAGATCTCCCACCAATCCCGGTTCCTTCCTTCGTTCCTTCCACGAAAGTTGAAAGTAGGTGGGGCGTAGGGCAATTCCCACCCAACTACTTCCACCCATTCCCCCCGGCAATTCTAATCCCACCCACCAGGGTGGGAGGAGCGAATAGTAGGGGCCCCCCCACCAATTAATCTACCTCCCTACTAGAACTCCCTCCCACCCGCTAGCAGGCTGATGCCAGTTGGAATAGGGCAAGTTCCGTGGATAGCCGAAGTGGTGGCAGGCTGATGCCATGTTCCCCTAAGACGAATAGGTCGGTCCCGAAGGGCTGGGCAATGTTTCCACTGGTTACGACTAGAACTCCCACCCCCCAATTTGGTTGCCGGGCCGGAACGGCAGATTCCCTCCGGCCGCGGCTAGCCGTACTAGAATTCCCCCCCCCACAACTCTACTATATTGGGGGGGCGGGGGGGAGGGAGTTCTAGTTGAACTGCAGGGAATTCTAGTTGAGGTAGATGCAACTATAGTGGGGGGGGGCCACCAACCCCACCATCCCCCCTACGGGGCCTCAGGTTAGTTCCGAATTCTAGTTGAGGTAGATTAGTTGGAGGTCCTTATTAATTAGCTTGTTAGAATACGGGGGGTGAAATTCCCTCTGGGCATTCTTTCTTCTATATGTAATATGAGTTGCATTTCAAGGAGTCAATCTTGTTTGTTTCTGGAAGGATGAATGCTCGAACGAAGAGGAATGAACCCCACCGGGGGTGGGGGGGTTCCTTAGGTCTCCTTCCAAATCCAACATTAGCCTCCCACCCACCCATTGAATATGAAGATGAACGAATCGTATTTGGAAACTGCTCGCCCTAGTCAAAACCATGGGTACGGTTCGGCTGCTATGTCCGATAGCGATTCATTGCCGAGAAAGGATCGTGCCGGGGAGAAGAGCAACTACAGATAGCAACCTCTATTCCCACCCATCCCCACCCGGGGTCATCCCTATATCCTCCCAAAAATAGAATCTACCCATTAGAATAGTAGGGGCCAGCGCTTCGCGCCCACCCATATGTGCCAACTATGATTCCCCCCCACCCGACCCGAGGCCCCTTAGAATAGTAGGGGGGATAGTGGGGTTGGGGCCACCCAACCTGAATCGATCTCTCAATCTATCTCCTCCTCCATAGAATAGTAGGGGCCCACCCAACTATTCTAAAGGAGGGGCGATCTCTGCTTCTCTCAAATCGATCTCTCATTTTCCATAGTTGGGGGTGCCCCCGGGGGTGTTCATGGGGCACCCCCGGGGACCAGCTTAAAGAAAAAAGGCGGGGGCCCATGGGGGGCACGGACCAGCCGGCAAGAAAGAATGTAAGGGGTGGGGGCCCCCAACAACTAAAGAAACCGGGCCGGCTGCTAGTATGGTTCGGCATTGGAGAACCGGGCCGGCTGCTAGTATGGTTCGGCATTGGATAAACCGGGCCGGCTGCTAGTATAGTTCGGCATTGGAGAACCTCCCGGGGGGGGCCAACTATAGCCTCCCACCCGAGGCGGACCCCACCACCCATATTTGCCCGCGGGATGGGTGGGAGATATAGTTCGGCATCTACCGACTAGAATTCTTCATTTTCAAGTCAATTAAGAAGCCCGCTAGCCCTTTAGAATAGTAGGGGGCTAGCATAAGAACTATAGTTGGGTGGGAGGGCCCCGCTATAGTAGTTGCCCCGTAGGGGGGTCGGTCGCGAAGCGCTGGTAGTTGGGGGATGGGTCGATTAATTGTTCCGGTGGGGTCGGCCGCTGCGGGTAGGTAGGGGGGCAACCAGCTAATCTTCCATCCATCCATCCATCCATTACTCTCCCACCCTAACTAACCTACCTAAGGCCGGGTGGGGTGGGGCTTAATTAATTAGCCTGCTAGAATAAGGAGGATGCTCTGGTCGAGTGGATCAAAGCCTTCTTTCCGATCCGGATATCCACCGTAGAAGGAAGAAGTATTTCATTGGGATAGCGATTGCTCTTATAACCCACCACCGGCAGGAGACCGGAAGGAGAGTATTTGATTGAATCCCTAGCCATCCCAGCCTCTGCTGCTTCCATTGTTGCCATTCCTGTCCTTTCCCGAGAAGGAGACATCCTCGTACCCGAGGGCACCCCATACAAATTGTAGGGGCCCGGCCCGGGGCAACAAACTAATCTACCTCCCGGCCCCGGCAGAATAGTAGGGCCATAGAATTGTAGGGGCCCCCCCACCCTAAACCTATCTCCGGAACTATAGTTTGGGTGGGGGGGCCCCTACAATTCTATGGCCCTACTATTCTAAAGGGCCGAATCATAGTTCCTATGCAGGGAATAGAAGGTTTTCTCACCAGTTGCCTAAAATTCTATGGGCCAGTTGACTAAGTTACAGTTCCTCAAGCATAACCAGTAGAGACTACAGATCCATATCCATATCCAGCAGATACGAGGGTAACAGTACGGGTACCGACAGTAGCATATCCAAGTACAGATCCTATGGAGGCAAAGGTATGAGCATAGCCAGGACCAGTAACAAGACCAGTCAACCCACCAGCATAACTACCAATGTCAGTAGCAGCATAGGAAGCAAGGGTAGATCCAGTCGAAGGACCAGTAGATTAGTAGCTAAGACGGGTACGGATTAAGCATAACCAGTAGCACCTGTGGCATATTAAGTGCCTATAAACATACCTATAAGCAAAGGCGGAGACAGTGGCATAGGCGGCATAAACTAGGGTTGTAGAACTTTCTTTCAAGTTGTTGCTTATTCATATCCATATCCAGTAGTGTATCCAGTACCAGATCCTGTGGAAGTACCAGTAGCACCACCAATAGTATCAGCAGCATCTGTGGCTAAGATAGGAGTATACCTAGTAGAAGATCCAGTAGTTCCAGCTTATCTACCAATGGCAAAGGCATCTATCGGTAACACCGAGGACAGAGGCGGGGGCCCCCGTCACTTTCCTCCCACCAACGCCCCCTCCATTATTGTTGGCATCTACCTCCCTTGCTATAATGGTTTCTCGGGGGGGCTGCTAATAGAGTTTAGTTCTAATCTACCTCCCTTGCTATAATGGTTCTTGGGGGCCCGGGTGGGTGGGTCTCGTCTCTATCCGTCTGTTTCGAACCGACTATCGCTGTGGACCAACCGACCCCGACTATATATAGCTCCAGCAGTGGACCAACCGGCAGTGGGCCATATATAGATAGGGTGGATCGATCTGTGGACCGATATGAGATTTCTGCCAATATGGCCAACCGGATATAGATAGCCCCGTGGAGTGGACCAACCGAACCGAACCGACGGGGGGCCCTATCTTCTATCACTCGTCTCTATCATTCGTATCAATCCAACCGAACCGAACCGACTATCGTATGGGGGGCCCTATCTTCTATCACTCGTCTCTATCATTCGTTTGAGACCGGATAGATATATAGGCCAGATCTTTGTATTACACATAGAATATATGATACAGATGTGGTGGGTCTCAGCTCTATCTGTCCGTGGTGGGTCTCAGCAATATGATATGGTGGGGCCACCAAGGCTATATGGTGGGTCTCAGCAATATGATATGGTGGGGCCACCAAGGCTATATGGTGATGGCGGGTCTCTCCCTCGGCTATATGGTGATGGTGATGGAATAGAGGGAGAGGGTCTCGTCCGCCCAGATCTCTGTCTCTACAGATGGAGTTGGGGGGGCCTAATGGAGTTGGGGGGCCTATCTATATCTATGCAGATCGATCTGATAGATAGTCTGACTATCCATCTATGATCCCATTTGTATTACATATAGAATACAGATGTGGTGGGCACCCTTGGGGCACTCACTCAATTGATTGAGAAGTCGAGGGCGACTCAATAAAGCCCTGGGAGTTCCATTCCAGGCTTATCTATAAGGCACCCCCCTACCTATCTATATATGGGACTGGGAGATGGAGATAGATCAGTATCTATAGGGGCGGGGAACTATAGTCTATAATTGGCGAGTGCCAATTGAACTATATAGACTACGCTCACCCCGGGATAGTGGTTGGGACAGATATCAATCACCCACCTACTATATATGGGGGAGTGGGGACATCATTCTCATTCTCATTCTATATCCGGGGGAAAACTCAACTTAACCACCCACAATAACCATTCCCCCCCACCCGGAAGATAGGGCGTTGGGTTGGGTGGGGGGCATAGGCTTGGGGGCCCCGGGTGGGAGTCCCTACTATTCTAAGGAATCAGCCTGCTAGGCCCCTACTATTCTAAGGCGGGTGGGCGGGAATTCGAGAAGAGGTAGATTAGAACCATATGCCGCAGCCGGGGGTGGGTGGGAGGCGTCAATTGCCCCACTTATATGGTTCTTGGGGGCAAGCCATATATTTGCCCGATTTCGGTTCTATATATATATATATATATATATATATATATATAACCGGAAGGGCAGAATCGATCGATTTCATCGTCGGTAAGGTCGAATCGATCTCCACTTCCTCCTCCCACCCACCCCATCCTATCTATAGCCCTATAATTCCCTCCCACCCCCCTACCATTTTATAGGACGTAGAGAATCAACTATCGGGCCCCTTCCAACTTGACAACTAGAATATACCGGGCCTCCCACCCGTGAACTAATCTAGCTCCGGTTCAATCAGCAGGAAGGAAGGCCCCCCACTGCCATTAATCAGTTCATTAATGCGCTTGCTAGCCCCCTAGCGCTTCGCGCCCACCCTATAGGCCTTAGTTGCTAGAGGTTGGAATCAACGTTAGGCTATCACGTATATAATCTGGCTAATATTTCAATCCCGTGTAGGTAGAGTCACCACCAGATTATCTACGTAACATGGCCATCCGTGCAGGGGTGCCACCGGGGGTGAGGGCTGGATGGCACACCTCCGGGTGGCGGGGGTGTATTAGGATGGGAGCCACCCCCCAAGTTCTATATAGTTCCCCAGGCAAGTAATCCATCCATCCGGAAGGAACCATGCATGCATCCGGCTTCAACTCCCTCCCAATGCACCGGAAGGAAGGTCGATCAATCCACCGATCTGCCCATAGAATTTGAGGCGAGAATCAGCATATACGTCGATTCTATATTGCTTACATAGTTCCATAGAGATCTAAGATCTATATTCATTGGTGTTATCATAGTCATGCCCCTATCCCATACCATCCCATCCCTCTTCTGTCAAAATGCCGTAGTGGGATGGGGAGAACCCATATAGACGAGAATCATCCCGGAACAATTCTCTACCCAGGGGTGCTACGGAACTATGGGTGGGAGGCCCCTACTATTCTATAGGCTAGTTCCATCCCCACACACGCCAACGGCAAATTCCCTCCCACCCAAAGGCCAATATGGTCGGTGGCTAAGGCCTGCCTTCGGCAGCCGACCCCCCTACGGGGCAACTACTATAGCGGGTCCCGAAGCAGGGCTGGTCGGTGGCGGAGCCTCTGGGGGGATGGGTAGATAATTCTAGTTAGACTCATCATGTTACGTACAGAAGAGAATCTTGGCCATCGTCGAAATGGTGCCAGTTCGCAATATAGGGCCCTCAGTGCCCTCGGTCGAGTGCCATAATCAGTCAGTCGAGTGCCACTCTATCTAGAAAGTGCTTACCATCAGTCGAGTGCCACTCTATCTAGTGCCCACTCATTTCTTATCCTCCTAGTGCCCACCCATTTACAGATAATAGAGGATGCCCCCACCCATCTCTAATCTAATCTAATCTATAGAGTGCCCACCCATCCCTATATAGAAGCAGGAAACCCCACCCCCTATACAGAATAGCGCCCACCCGTCTAGAAACAGCCCCTATACAGGATCATTAGAAAGAGCTGGGTGGGGCAGAACACCCCCACCCCATATAGAGGTCTGGATAGGGGGTCCCAGATGGATCAGATTGGCATCCATCACACATCATCCATTCTAGTAGCCGTTAGAAAGCAGACTGGAATCACTCTGGGCCCGACTAGACGAGAGCCTAGCCGCCCTCCCCCTCGGCCAGTCGGCGCGAGGGCCCCCGGGATGGGTGGGAGGACTAGATAGATAGATGGGGATGGGGACCGAACAGTCACAGTCAGCCTCGGTTGGGCTGGCATGGATAGGGGCCGGGCAGATAGACGACAAGCCGCCCGGGGACCGGTCGGGCCCTCTAGCTATATAGAGTAGGGGTGCTCCGAACTGAGCTATCAGATCGATCTGAAATCTATCGAGTTGAGTTTGAACCTGCACCTGCTGAACCGAACCGTCCATCAGGTTAGGGTATAGGTATATATATGGGCATCCATCGAATAGATAGTCTACTATCTACGTAACATGAGTGGCGGGTGGGTGGGAAACTCCCCCTACTATTCTAATGGGCCGGGTGATGATGTCTACTCCTATCCGATCAGCGCCAGAATAGAGCTTATCCGATCTTCTCGCATAAGTGTCGCTAGTCGTAGATTCTAGTCGCTAGTCGTTGAATCTAGTCGTAGTATAGATAGGGGCATTGGTTTATCAATCTATCAATCGATCGAGCGCCTTCCCCTCAGCCCAGAACTATTATTCCTTATTCTAGCAGGTTGATCCCTACAATTCTATGGGCTCAACTATAATTAGAAGGGCTAGCAAGCTAATGAATCCTGGGTGGGAACTAAACTATAATGGGGGGGTGGGGGGGGCGGGTGGGGCGGCTATGCTATAGAGTCTAGTTTAGTCCCAAGGGTATATAGTATAGTCCCAAGGGCCCCCTCTCTATATATGGGTTCGCTATCCTATCGCTCACCCCTCCCCCTCCCCAGATCTCTATTGTATGGCGCCGGGTTCCGTTCTTGATTGTTGAACCGGGAGATCCTTCAATCCGAGATCCCCCCATCCCCCCCCGAGAAAGACTAGAAGCGACCAAGTCGCCTATCAGTTCCTAGACCATGCATAAGGGCATATCTAGAGCAGCTCCCCAGCTACAGCTATTGGCCCATCTCTACTCCACCCGCGGGGCACCGTATCCATCTGGAGGATGGCATTGATGCTGGGGAGGGCATAGACCGGGATAGGCTGACGTATAGATGAGGAGAGATAGTTCTACACACCAATTCTATTCTACCCAACCGCCCATGTCGGTTGTTGCGGGTCACCCAATTCTCGGTAACCTACTGTACTACCTATAGTCGGCACTCCCCCGCCCCTCCAGGTAGCCCCTCTATTCTACCTGGGGGCTATCTGGAGGGGGAAGGATGACCTCGGCCTCCCGAGCGGAACAGAACCCCCTCCCCCTCTCTTAGTTATGGGTTATGGGTTATAGATGGGGATGGGCCCAGCGAAGCGGAAACCAGCGGATCGGATCCATCTCTCTCACAACACCAACCGGTCGAGTCTCTCATAGCATAGGGCCATCCATCTCCATCTCCATCTCCATTAATAGATATAGGGAACAACAACAACTATATAAAGGGCGGGTTTAGGGCTTAGGGCTGCCGGGCGGGCGGGCCCATCTCCATTAATGGATATAGAGGGCCCATCTCCATCTAGCTATATAGAGTAGGGTAGGGTAAGGACATAAAGGGCCTGATGAGCAAAGAATCGGAGTTCAGATCTTATCCCACCCTCCCAACGGGAAGAACCCTATATAGAGAGGGGGGGGTCTCACCACAAACCCCACTTATGCTAGCAGGCTAATGCCATTAAACCCCACCGACCACCCTACTATTCTAAGGGGAACTACTATAGCGGGTGGGAACGGCTAGTGGAGGTAGATTCTATTTGTGGGAGGCCCCCCCCCCCTCTCTATAGTTCTAGCAGGCTGATGAATTGACGAGGTAGATTCTAGTTGGGATAGGCCTTGGGTGGGAGGCCGGGTGGGTCGGGCCCCTCCCCTTAGAATAGTAGGGCTATGGCCCCTACTATTCTAATGGGGTAGATTATTGTTGGAGAATAAAGAGATTTCGGAGCGGAGTCGTGCTTCTATATCCTCCATCTCTATCTCCTCCAAATGGCGCGTATTTCCTGGAGAGGGAACCACGCGGCACAGCACATATAGATAGGCACTGTGCGATTCAGGTTCATAACGGCGCTAACCTGCTCGGAAAGCAGCTATATAGGGCTCGGTCGCAGATAGAGTATAGGGCCAGTCTATAGCCTCGGCCTCCCCATATATAGATAGGCCTACCGCCCCAGATAGATAGGGCACCTCTGAAGTTAAGGTCGAGAGCCTGCTACTTACTATAGCTTAGCCCCCTCGGCCTCCTCCCCCCAGCTATCTATATAATAGAGTAGTCGTCTCTCCCGGGGGTCGAT
Source organism: Sequoiadendron giganteum (assembly GCA_007115665.2). NCBI lineage: Eukaryota > Viridiplantae > Streptophyta > Pinopsida > Cupressales > Cupressaceae > Sequoiadendron > Sequoiadendron giganteum. The sequence continues at coordinate 147,077,313 of CM021104.1, forward strand.
AGATCGAGGGATAGTTGGGAGGCCGAGCATAGATAGGGGCTCTCCCCCGCCCCTATCTATCTTAACTTCTATATAGGGGAGGGAGTTGGGCCATTCAATGCCTATGTCTCATCGCCAGCCCTATGTCTCATTAGTAGATTGGGCCATTCGATGTTATCGTTATCGCCAGCCGCTATAGTAGTTGCCCCTTAGAAGAGTAGGGGGGTCGGTCCCGAAGGGCTGGATGGAGAGACCATATCCAGAAAAGTGCTCTACTATCAAGTTGAGGTTCGTGATAGATTGGTACACGAGAGATAGATATAGACACTCGACTATAGAGTTTAGAGTGGGACTCTAGAGTTGAGCACTCGAATATCGACGTTTAGTGCTCTACTATACTATATAGATTAGAGTGGGACTCTTGAGTTTAGTGCTCTACTATCTAGTTGAGCACTTTACTATCTACTATCTACGACCTACACACGAGAGATCTAGAGTCCCACTCTTCAGATTTGGACTCGATGGATAGGATTCTCAACGCCCCATTGTTTCTATAGGCGAAGCTACGACTGAACACTACGAACTTGTACCAACGACAACTATATCCACCCAAGGCCCCTTAGAATAGTAGGGTGGTCGGTGGGGTTTGTGGGGGGGAATTAGAGGGACCAACGACTCCCAGCTTCAACCAAGCACTACCAACCTATACTAGGCACTCCCAACCCCCATATATTACAACCAACTATCTAGACTCCCGACTAGGAACCTCAACTACCAACCACTCGCCCCTACTCCCACTCCCAACCTCAACCAACGACTACCAGGCTATACGACCAACTACAAGCTTCTACTTCCGACCCCGGCAACAACTAGAATTCGCTGGGGTTCTAGCCGATCCCAACTATGTCCTCCCACCCCCCCCTGATGGCGCCGAACCCCAGGGACTCTAGGGAGAACCGACGGGTGGGAGGGCCCCTCCCCTTAGAATAGTAGGGCTATGGTAGTTCCATCGGGCAACGAACTGCTTTCTCTTCCGGGGGTTTTTCGCCCGTAGGGCCATAGAATTTTAGGGCCCAACTATAGCTCTATAGTTCCCACCGGGAACCCGGCGCCCATAGAAAACTATATTAGCAACCGGGGCCCTTAGAATAGTAGGGCCCACCCAACCGGCATCTATAGCCTCCCACCCACCACTAGAATCCCCACCCAACCCTAAAGCGCCTCCCACCCGCTATAGTAGTTGCCCCTATATCTCCCGCGAATAGAATCTACAATTCTAATGGGGGGTGGGGGGGGGGCCCGGTGGGGTGCCCTTCGGGACCGACCCATTCGTCTTGGGTGGGAAACTATAGTTCCATCGGGAGGGAGGGAATCTGCCGTTCGTTGGCCGTTCCCACCCACCCGAACCTACATAATTCCCCCCCACCATTAGAATAGTAGGGGCCAGCCGCCCCCCCCCCACCCCCCATTCTAATTGAAGATTAGTTGGCGGGGCCCTCCCACCCAACTAGCCGTTCCATCAACTATCGAGTCCCTCCCACTGCCATAACTATGCCCCCCTGGGAACCCTATGATTCGTTATACTAGCCCCCTACGGGCTAGCAAGCTGATTAATTCACGAATGTGTGTGGGGAATTACTATAGAGGGGGGGGGTGGGGGGCATAGTTGGGTGGGAAACTATAGTTCCGGCTAGCCGATTTGGTTGGGTGGGCCTAACTATTATACCCATCCCCCCCTGGGTGGGTGGTTATGTTGCCGTTCGCCTGCTAGAATAAGGAACTATAGTTACGTGGAGGTATATTAATTGTCAAGTTCCGGGTGTTCCATAGTAAAGTTCCGGAAAGAGAGATAGTGGAGGTTTCTTATATCTGCCGGGAGGTAGATGCCGTTGTTGGCGGGCGGGAATTCTAGTTCCGGAGTAGAGGAACTCGGGAGCAGCATGAAATGCGAATCCGTGGTTTGTTTGAAAAGAGTTCGTGACGGCCCTACGATTCCCTCCCACCCGAACGGCGGAACCGGGTCAACCATTCCCAGCTACCATTAGGGTTACTAGGGCCATGGCTGGTAAGGTTGGACTCTCCCTATAGCCCCATAGAATAGTAGGGGTGGTGTTCCGGGTTCAGCTATTCGAATCTCGTAAGCGAGAGTCAGTTTCTGTATCTAGGTATTCAGTCCCTCATGATCGTGATCCAGATTCTTGTGTTCGAGATAGAGAGCCGGGTTCATGATTTAGTAATCGAGAGGATATTAGGTGAAGCCCTACTATTCTATGGGATCCTGGTTACAAAGCTAGGGAGTTCGTGATCCCTTCGTGACCCTTCCGGCTTTCACAATAGCGATCGAAATTCATCCTCCCTCTCCCCAGCCCCCTACAATTCTATGGGGGTAGGGCGAGCAGTCCATAGAATTTGAGGGCGAGCAGCCCCATTAGAATTGGGCGGGGGCCCCCCTCCTGCTAAAATAGTGGCTAGAATCGACTTAATTAATCAGTCAATTAATGCGTTCATTAATAAACTTGCTATAATAAGGGCTAGAATCGAGCTAGAATAACCGATGAAGAGCGAGAGGAGGCCTATCTATAGTAGGGCGTGAGAGGGATGAAGAGCCTGCCGAGATGATAAAGATTAAGCCTTATGCTCTTGATTGTACGGTTCCTCAGTCGATTGAGCCATAGATTCAGACCCACCAGTAGTAAGTATATCTGGCACCACTGGCAACGGAGTAAGGAGTGAAAGCTTTTGTATATCCGCCAGACGCAGTTCCTGTTACTCATATGAACGAAGTGAGGATGAGGGATAACGTAGTGAAAAGTCGGGTGCCCTACGGGTCATCGAGATAGAGATAGAGATCTATATCCAGCGGAAGCGGAGCAAGCGGCACGGGGCGGAGGCAGTGGATTGAGTTGATCCATTAGTACAGGAAGTTCCAGGTCGATAGCCGGCTCCATATCCTCCAGATACGGATTCAGTTCCATTCGCATTTGATCTAGAACCAGCTAACTTTAAATAATGGCTTGCTTGCCCTACTATTTCTATAAGGAACCAGCGATCGAAGATTCTCGAGCATCCTTGCCAGCAGCTTGCCCAACATCCCTTCCATTTATAGAGCCCCCCCGTAGCGGAGACAGGGGCAGACACGGGTGACCGAGCTAGGAGATAATAGCAGATGAATATACAAATCCATTGCTTACGAGGCCGATGAACCCTGACCTACGTTTGGGCTTATGGTGCCACGAGACCTCTCGAGTTTAGTTAGGGGACTGGGGAACGAGCTCTATCTAGATATGTTATTCGTGGTTCCGAGTCAATGGGATCAATTGGTTATGAGTAAGCTGCTACTAGGAGAAAGACTCGATCCCGAACCATCACTACCACTGGTGAATCTGAAATCGAGCGAGGGGACACTAGGACCCCAACTATAGTTAATTAAGAAGTTCATTAATGCGCTAAATTAATTCGCCTGCTAGATTAAGCTAGTATAAGCTAGACTTTCTATAGTGGGGGGGGGGCGGGGGGGAACTATAGGGTGCCCGGTGCCCCGGCTCCTATTGGTAATTCTTTAGACCAGTCAACCGTTTCTAGCTCCGCAACCGGTCGGGAAGGGTCTCGATCCCGATCATATACTGGCACCTGAACCGATTCCCCATAGAATTTTAGGGCAAGGTAAACCTTAAAGGGTGCCTCTGCTATAGCTACTCCTCATGCAGGTGGCTCCTTTCTGAACTGGTGTGGCATATTCACAGGTTCCGGGTCGACTGATCCAAGTCCGCTATATAGAGTAGGGCTGGTGCTGCTTCAGCTGCTTAATCAACTTGCCCTTAGAATAGTAGGGCAATCGGGTCAACTGTCTCTGCTAATGGAAGGAACACGTGCTTTCGGATGTGCATCACCGGGTGGGTAGGAACAACATGGGATGTTGTAAGCACTTGTGGGAAGACGATAGGATTGTAGGAGCAGCGAGGAATGTAGTAACATTGAATGGAACACGAATGGAATAACCCAATGGTCGACCGCCCTCCCCCCACTATAGAAAGGCACCGAGGATCGCCATGGCCCCATCGAAGGATCGAACACCGTTGCCCGGATAGGTGGGGAGCGGTCATCTACTCTGTCCCACTCTATAGACGAGTCATGGGTCATCTCTCTTATATACGCTGCGTGATGGATGAATCGCCGCATGCACTAACCGCACGGAGTGGTCCTCCCCTACTATCTATAGGGCGGCGGCCCCTACTATAGATAGCTGGGGGATAAGATATGCCGGGGCTGGAGATTACACACGGGATTGTTCGAGCAAGAAGGATCATGCGCCATCGAACTATAGTTGCATGATGGGGGTCACCGATGATGGTTGGTCATCTACTCCCCGGTCATCTCATACGTTATATGATGGGGATCATGACGGGGATCGCCGTCCACTCCGCTCGATAGACCGGGTCGCCCGGGGGCGCTCGGCCTTGACCGTCAATGCAGTGTACCGTTCACTATCTATAGTCCTGCATCACTAGAGGACTAGACTATGGCATCACTTCACACTACTATACTATCCCCGGGGCCCCCCCCCTACTATGGATAGGCTCCCAGCCCCATTATAGAAGCGGGGGGAGAGGGGGTCGGACGAGTACCGTCAGGTCCTCTCCCTCCAAGCTATTCTATTAGGAGAGGGGCGTTTCTCGATATAGGTAGGGGGCCTCGATGAACCGGGTGATTCTCACCCGCAGCGGCCCCCCCACCCTAAGGCAAACCCCACCGACCGAGGCTCCGCCACCACCCGCGCTTCGCGACCGACCCGCTATAGTAGTTGCGTATCAACAATAATCTACCTCCACTAGAGTTCCCACCCACCCGAAACCAAGGGCGAATGGGATAGTGGGGTTGGTACCGACCCCACCCTACTATGGCAAAGGGGCGCCTTGGGTGGGGGGACTGCCAGGGGTTGCCTCCCACCCGACCCTTCGGGACCGACCCCCCTACGGGCCCAACTCACTAGAATCTACCTCGTCAATTCATCAGCCTGCTAGAACTATAGAGAGGGGGGGGGGGCCTCCCACTTCTATAATCTACCTCACGCCCCCGCCCCCTGGCCCCCGCCCCCTGGCCCCCTACCCTGGCCCCCTACCCTGGCGAATTGTAGGGGGCCAGGGTAGGGGGCCAGGGTAGGGGGCCAGGGTAGGGGGGCCAGGGCTCCCACCCACTGCCATGGCCCCGTAGGGGCCTGCTAGCATAAGTGGGGTTGGTGTTAGGCGAATAGGTCGGTCCGGGGGTGGGAGGCTGTTGCCTGCCTTCGGCAGCCGACCATATTGGCCGAATAGTAGGGACTAGAATCTACCCATTAGAATAGTAGGGGCCAGCCGCCCGGGGCCCGACCCACCCGCCCCCTACAATTCGCCAGGGCTCCCACCCGCCCCTAAAATTCTATGGGGCCCTACTATTCTAAGGGGGCATGCCTTCGGCAGCCGACCCCCCCCCCTGGTGGCAAAGGGGCCCCTTAGAATAGTAGGGCCCCGTAGGGGCGGGTGGGGTTTGCTGCCGAAGGCTGTCTTAGGGCCCGACTAGAATTCCCGACCCACCAACTAATCTACCTCCCTACTATAACTCCCTCCCACCCGCTAGCAGGCTCATTAATAACCGGTGGTTACTTTTGGCACCGACGGTTGAACGAACTCTATTTTTAGCTGGGGGTGTATTAGTTTATTCTCTGTGGGCGAGACTGACTCAACTTAACCTCTTGGCGAGAAGTCCTCAACTTCACCGTGGGTGAGGGCAAGGGCTGGGGCTGGGTCCTCAACTTCACCGGGCGGCCTAACATTCTTTCTTTCCAACCGGGGGTGAAGTCTAGCTCCTCCGGGGTATTAAGACGACTCATTTTCTCTCTTCCTTCATGGTATCGGAAGGTTCAATGCCTGCCGTATCGAAACCCCGTGAGTAGTTGCCCATATGGGGAGTACCTATCTAAGTCGAGAACCCACCTTCCCACAACAGCTGGAAGCCCCAGGCACTATTTGTTGGGCTCCTACCTTTATCTTCCTCCCACCGCTGCAACACGGAAAGGAGTTCAAGGCCTCACTCAACTCCCTTCCGGATAGAGAAAACTAGTCCGGTGCAGGATGGAGGGCCGGTAGTTAAGTCCTTCCTTACTCTAGCAGGCTGTGCCTTCGGCACCGACCATATGGCCTTAGTGGGAGGGATATAGTTGGGTTAACTGCTATCAACCCCACTGAGAAGAAGCAAGACAGTTTTGTTGATTGGCCCATCCGACCGGGCAAGTCTATTTGTTTTCATGAAGTTGAGTCGATCTCTCCAACGGAAGTTTTCTTGTTGAGAAAGCCCGATTGATTGTTTTCTGCCGACCGATCCATCCTTATTGGCCCATCCATTTTCTTGAGGAGCTACCGCGGGTGAGGCCGGTGGGAATGAAGGCAGGCTCCTGAAGAATCTATTTGCCTGCCGAAGAACTCGAGCATCCTTCCCTGCTGCAGCAGTGATGGCCCTAGATTGATGCTCGGATTAAGGAGGGAACTGGAATTCAACGAGAAGTTCACACGGGCTCAACCGGCCCAAAATAGAAGTGACTAGCAGCTTACCTGCCCACACCTCCAGGATGTTCTATCCGAGGATGTTCTATCCATATTACCTACGTTATATCGTTCGTTGGGGCCAGAGCTTACTTTACCTTCCCTCACCCCCTCTTGAACTCCCGGCCCCCTACAATTCTATGGGGAAGTGGAGGCAAGACAAATGAAAGCATGCTCCGGTAAGGTAACAGCAGCCTGTCCAGAGAAGTTGGATTGGCCGTGGGTGGAGGAAGGAGAGGATCCAGAGAAAGAAGGATGGAAAGGGAATCAGCCACTAGAATTCTTCATTAATTAGCCTGCTAGCAACTCCCCTTAGAATAGTAGGGGCCTCCCACCCAAGGCCCCTTGCGTGCTTCGCACCCGGCCCCCCCCCATTAGAATTGTAGATTCTATTCGGCGGGAGGCGGGTGGGAGGGAGCCCTTAGAATTGTAGGGGGGTTACGGTAGATTCTAGTGAGTTGGCCCGGGTCGGTCCCGAAGGGCAGGGGGGATGGTGGGGTTGGTGTGGGAGGGACTATAGTGAGGGGCGTGTGTGGGGATGGGGCCCGGGTGGTTCTATTGCCACCCACCAACGGCCCATAGAATAGTAGGGGCCCACCCAACAACTTACTATTCCCTCCCGGGATGGGCGGGAGCCCTTAGAATTGTAGGGGGCGTGAGGGTAGATGAACTACAATTCCCTCCCTCCCTGCAGGGGGGCTAAGGGTTGTGGGTGGATATAGTAGTTGTTCCTTACTCTAGCAGGTTTCTTAATTAAGTAGATGCCGTTGGAATCATAGTTCCCCTGCAGGGGGGGAATTATAGGGGCCCGAGGACTCACCTCGGGTGGGAGATTAAGTTATTAGGGATGAGGGCCCCAGGTTGAGAAATTCAGGCATTTCCGGATTCGGGCTCGGCTATCAGAAGCAAAGGCCTTCCAACCGAATCCAGATCTATGCATGATTCCCCGGCCGGGTCTCGCGATGAATGCTTCACTTTACTCCCGTTCCCGATGAACCACTCCGCCTCTCAATAATTGGTGAGGAGTCGAACCGATTCACCGATTCGCACATACCGATGGCTGCTTCTCGAGAAATGGATGGATGGATTGCCCCACTATCGATGCATCGAATCCGGTGGGTGGCCCATTCAACTGATAGGCAAGGGAGCAGTCAGAGCTACTATTGAAAAACGGTTGAGCAGGTCGATCGCGTCGAGCCGGGTCACTGCATGCAATGGACGGCTTGGGTCGAGTGTCTGTTGCAGATGATCCGTCGATTCCGGTACCAAAGCTAGCTGCTTTTCCTCTCCGGCTGATCCGGCAGCTTACCATTCGTCCCATCTGACTCAAGAGAGAGAGGTCCGGTTCCTGCATGGAACAACCAGGTGGGCGTAGAATCAATTGCTTCTTCGGTGAGGGGGTGGTAACCCAAAATGTCGGCTTATTCCGCTTCCGCCGGTTCCCGAGAATGGAGCAGTCGAACCTGCATATTCCAGTTGTGTTTCTGCGATCGGCTCTGACTCGTGCCTATCATAATCATATATGTATTAACAACCGGACTCAGTGGGGGGCGAAGGGGCGATCGCTTCATTCAAGCAGGGGTTCGGAGATAAGAGTAGGAATTGGGACCCGGGCGACTTGGGCACTGGTCTGATTGAACAGGCGATCGGATGAGATAAGGTTTGTGCCACCGGCTCCAGCCATCAATTCCACGAGAACGGGTTCCACCGCTACCCCCTGCTTATGCTGCTGATGCTGATGAGTCAATAGGCGGATACTCGAATATTGCATCACTGGGACCAGCAGACATCCGATCCGGGGCGGGGAGGTCAGTCAATCAAGAAAGGTCGGCTCAGCTCAAGGTAAACGAGTCATCCGCCTCTGGTGATGGATCATGGACGACAGACACTTTGTATTCGAGGGATACGCCCTCCTCCCACCCACCCCGGGCGCTCAGAGCTCACATGCATTCCAAACCGCTTCACCAGGGGTGGGCGGGAGGTATAGTTGCAGTTGCCGCTGTCGAGCCATCATTTCCTTCCTCCCCCGCCCCTCCCTATCTATATAAGTATCTCGATCCGCCATGATATGACACGAGAACAGGCATTCGACTGGTTCATGGAGCCTCTCCTCGCCAAAGGCAGTATCCGAGGCTGGGAGGTCAATAAAGAATAGTGCTGTTAGGACGCCTCCCTCCCCGGCTGTGTATGGATAAGCCGATTCCAGGAATAAACCTGGAATACCAGCTCCTGCCTCTGCTGATGAGTCAATGAATACCAGTGGTCCGGATCAAACGACTTGACTGCTGATCGGTTCCGCACGCAGGTCGATTCCTTCTCCCCCTCTGCCAACCACAAGACCCCACCACCCAGTAAGACCCCACCACCCGTAGCGGCGGACCCCACTTATGCTAGCAGGCTAATGAATTCAACCCCTACTATGGCAAAGGCGGGTGGGTCGGGTGGGGGGGAATCAGCCGTTCCGGCCCATTAGAATAGTAGGGGGAGTTGACCACCCACCCCCCCTACTATTCTAAGGTAGTGGTTCTCTGGTAGTCGGGCCCCGCCCAAGTGAGTTGGCAGCCTTCGGCACCCGCCCCTACTCGGCCCTACTATTCTAAGGGGCCCCTTTGCCACCAGGGGGGGGTCGGCTGCCGAAGGCAGGCCCCCGGACTAGAATCTACCCCATTAGAATAGTAGGGGGCAGGGGGGGGCCTCCGCCCCTAAAATTCTATGGGGCCCTACGGGGCGCCCCGGGAGCCCCCACTTTAGAATAGGGGGGGGGGTCGGTACCAACCCCACTATCCCATTCGCCCTTGGTCCCCGGGGTTGGACCAACCCATTCGCCCATAGAATTTTAGGGCGCGGGAGGCCCGATTATTGTTGATACGTCTTAGGGAAAGGCAAGTGGCATTAATCCTAAGGAGGTAGATTATTGTTTATACGTCTTAGGTTTTGCGCTTGCTAGTATAAGCTTTCCCTACTCTAGCAAGTGGCATTAATCCTAAGGTGGGAGGGAATAGATGGGCCCGGGTGGGTGCCCTCGAAAAACTACATTCGGTCGGTCGCTTCATTCATAGCTTCATCCGGTGCCTGGTCTAGTCCATTCATGCCCCCCCCTCGGCCGATACATGGACCGGTACGCCGTGGGTTGGTCATCGATCCGATCCCCCGATTCATAGATCCCACCCAAGGCCTTCACTTCCTAGATTCCACCCCAGTCCCTGATTCAATTCATAGACTGATTCCTTCAAACCCCTCCATATAGATCCACCCCCCCCACCCATTCGTCAATAAAGAAAGAGTCCTTCCTCCCGGGCCTCGGACCCCCCCCTTGGCCCACGGTCCACAAAATAGCTATATAGGGGCCCAACCCAACTATAGCCGGGTGGGGGGGAATCATAGGGTTCCCGGGGGGCCCCTACTATCTATAGGCTAGTTGGCCCATGGTCTACTAAGAAACCCTATATCCCACGAAATTGACCTCTCCCTTCTCTAGTCGACATACATCCCTCTTCAGTCGAGGGAGTACCCATACCCCTGCCCCGTATAGCCGTATAGATATAGGGGGGGCCCGCTGCCCACCTACCCTTCTCTCTCCACTTGACCGCCCACCCTCCTCCCTCTCCTCTCTTCACCTCACTGCCCACCCCTCTACCTATCTCTACTATCAGACGATAGCCTATAGACTAGGGATCCATCTATATAGAGGGGCCCGGTGCCTATATATCTATCTGGGATCAGCCGCCCTATCTTCTAACTGTTCCACAGATCGGCTTCCCCCCGTCTCCCCCCTCCAAACACAGAGAGAATCCTCCCCTCGCCATGAGGGATAAACCCCCACCCCACATCTCCCTCTCTATAGATCGAGGGCCCCTATCTATACTCAATCTGAGTAGAGAGTCTAGAGAGGGGGCCCTCGCCCGGGATTGGGGATTGGTTTCTCGCCATAGTGATCGGTCATGCTCCAACCAGCCATTCCTCGGGAATTCGCAAATCTCTCCTCGCCATTTAGTGATTGGTGATTGGGACCTATCTATTGATTGGGTCCCATTCATTCTTCATGGTTTAAGCACTCAACCATTCATTCTTCCTAGTTTAGGTCATCAACCATTCATTCTCAACCAGTAGAAGCACTTCCCCGACCCATCCCTGATATAGATAGGGGGCCCTCTCCCGGGTGGCCTGATGAACTGCCTTCCTATAGAACAGGGGCACAGGGGCCCTCTCCCAATCACCAATCAATAGGTTGGTGGTTGGTCGAGTGCTCTCCCTCGCCCCTCTAGATAATGTATCATATATATGGGGGAGCGATTCGACGGTTGAGAAGGTTGAGCATAGCTATCTCCCTCAACGGGGGCTAGAGGTGCTATGCCATGCTGATGAGTGCTTGAGCCAAGAACAAATGCCCTACTATCTATAGATGGCGATCTATTAAATAGCAGAAAGGGCGGGAAAGAATGAATGGGATTGGGAATGGGAAAACTCTGTCGTCGAGGTTTCCTTCGATCCGGGAGTGACCGGGGCCACGTCGATTGATCGGGGTCGAGAAATAAATGACGTCTGCGTATGGCGTATGCCCATGCCTATGCCTATGCCTATACCTACGTAATACACTCGCCACTCGCCACTCGCCACTCGCTTGCGCTCACTCCTCTAAAGGACTTGACTTCATGTGTCCCTTGAGTTTCAATACTATAATATTTTCTCGATGCAGAAAGGACCATCCAAAGTTTCTATCTATAATTCCCTCCCTCCCGCAAGACAGTTTTTTTGATTGGCTCATCCATTTTGCTGCTTTTATTAGTCCCGTGTGGGATGGAGTAGCCTAACGAGGAAGGAGCTAACCCCGGAGAATTCACCAGTTGCCTTCCGAGTTGCTCTTGGCTCCCCACACCCCCTGGTAACAGTAGACTAATCGCCCACCGGGGGTAATGCTCTCATGCTGTTCCATCCTTCACCGGACAAGCTTCCCTTCTTCAACTATCCATCCTGAACCGGCAACTACATTTCATTGTCTTGGTGAACTCCCATCCTCCCCGGGAATAAACACTGGCCGTAGCGTAGAGAAGTGATTAGATGAGACCAGGGTTCATCGGGAACTAGACCGATGGAAGGCAAGCTGGACCTCAGGATAGTTCAACCGGTGGGGGTGTTCCATTCCATCCATTGGCCTCACTCGGGACCCTGCTTAATTGAAGTGGTTGCCGACTGGCCTGCCTCCTTCAATTAGTTTATTAGTTGAACCGGACCATCCAATAGGAATATATTCATGAGCGAAGCCCATAATGTTGTTCCCGCAAACACATCATTGCAATATATTCATGAGCGAAGCCCTCGTGCAAGTTTGATTGGCCGGACCCCACTTAGTTTTCTTTTCCCATCCTTTGTTCCCATCCATCCGGAAGGAAGTCTCCATCGATCCTATTCCCCGGAAGTGGCTCCCCATGAACACCCCCGATTCTCTTTCTTTGAAACTGTCCATTGCAATGCTGGATCATCCTTTTCACCCGGAAGGCAGTAACGAGTTAACTCGCTCCTCCCAACCAACCAAAATAGTTTATGCACCGGCCAATCAATCCGGTGAAGGCGAACAATCCAATGTTAGCCACGGAGGGGGCCAATCCAACCCAAAGAATGTCCCATGCGGCCTTCCGGTTGGTTCACCCTTAGAATTGTATACCGGCCATCCTTCATCGCAATCCCGGGAAGGAGCAAGAAGAAAATGAAAGCATGCTCTGCATTCATCGGGCAATCCCTTATAGATAGTAGGGGGTTTTCGATGCAGCCGGGCTTCTCTCCGTTGAGGACTCGAACCGGGGGGCTCGCTCGTATCCTAACTGGCCAGGGGGTGTGGGTACAT